>JBBPQU010001013.1:0-12138 GCA_038092655.1 Boletus sensibilis
CACAAAACACAAATTGCTCGTCTCTGCCTCCAAAGTAACACGAACCCGCAATGGAGGTGGGTACGTTGAGCGCAAAGGAATGTTTGAGGTTCAGCCGTGCCGTCAAGGGACTTTGCCCGTGTGTCCGCGCTCTGTCCCGCACGATCTCAAGTTTCCAGAGTTGGGGTGCGGACTGGAAATGAGAAGGATGGTAAGGTGTGGAAGCGTTGGGGCATGATGTGAATGGGATGGGCGACAAGGACGTACCTGTTCAAACGATACGAGAATGACAGACATCCGCTTCGATATAACGAAATCACGGACATCATCAAACAATGGTGTTTGACTATAACAGTATGAGCATGGCTGCATTGCGAGGCGATATCCAAGCGTACCTCTCCTTTCGTTTCGTATGCATATTGTATACTGGTCACCTCGATCAGCAAGAAACACAGACGATCAAACACTCTCCTACCAATGATCCGTTTTTCGACTTTGGTCTGACGCGTCGGCTGTGGCCCATCCGCCGGTGGTACAGACGGTCCTATCGCTATCAAACGCGAACAATCCGAAGTCACCGCCACGTTGATCAGTCGCACGTGGCCAAAATGATACGCATCCAAGACCTGCAAAGGCGATTACAGTGGGTGACAAATATGAAGTGTTCATTGGCCCAGGTCCATCTCCTGACAAACAATGCGTACCTTTCCATGTGGATCCTGGTTCGTGCCGATCAGCACCTTAAGCATACCAATCCATGGACAATATCAACGCACCAATTTCACCACCTCGCTGCCTTCGACCGAAAGGATCGCTGACGAAGAAAGTGTATGAGTGTGAAAGAAACCGAGGTCAGAGACACCTGCTGCGCGTCCTCACCTTGTCCACTAGGAAGCCAAACCACCGAGCTGACAGTCTTGGATCGGTCGATCGTCTGCTTACACACCCCATCCTGAACAAAAAAAACACGGCGTGAGGTGACAGGTTTTCTAACAAGAACGCAAAACGTTGACGAGGGGTGAGGTGATTTACCTCGGACCACAACTTGAGACCGCGCGTGAACCGCGTGAGGAGAAAGCGGCCGCTGGGTGACCTGAACGGGGTCGTGAGACCATATCTCTTTTAAAATTAGGAGGCAATTTACCAAGCGACTTGGCTGACGAAGCCCCGGACGTGCACGAGCGTGCGATGATGTGTGAGTGTCTCCTACACAACGAAAGCACGCGATCAGCAAACCAGAACCCCGTAAAAAAAGATAGGGAGCGCACAACTCACCCCGACACGAAAGATCATTGCAGTTCTGTCCCAACTGATAAAAGCCAAAAAGAAGAGACAATCCCATCTGTCAGATGACATCCCCAAAGCGCGCAACACATATACCCCCACCTTGACGTCGCAAAGTACTTGCCATTGGGCGAAAACTGGACATGCCGCACGAGTGCCCCATGCGGAAATAACTCCTGCGCCAAGTCGAGCTCTTTGAGCTCCTCAATCACCTTGGTCACCCTCGCCCCTCTCAATGCCAAAAGCCCCGGATCCGGTACCGGACTCGCAGACGTATCCGGTTCCGCAGCCATCGGTGTTTGCCACCACGAGTCTCGGCGAGGTAACCCCGGACGCACAGGTGTCGCGCGTTTGCCGGTCGTGCGCTGCAACTTGATCACAGCGCGGACGGCATTTTGGAAACGGACACGTGGATCGCGGACGTCTAGGACGAGATGGGTGTCGTGCTTATGTTTGTGGTTATCAGACGAACTGGGGCCTTCGCTCGAAATGGACGGTAAACACGCAGGTCTACCCATTTCTACTTCGTCATCGGCGGTAGTAGCACCTTTCTTGGCTTTGGCCTTGAGCTTGCGCGTGTCGGCCACCCAGGTAAGGAGACGGGTAAAGGAAGCACGCGTCGCGGTGAGACGTCGGCTACACCATCGCATCGCGATTCGGTGTGCGCGGACGATACCGAGTTCGGCGAGTTCGTCGAGGGTCTCGGAGATGACTTCTTCGAGCCACTTTTGGTCTTTTTGCGTGAGGAACGTCCATCGCTCCAATACGAACCAACCCGAGATGGAAATGAGACCCGATGACGCAATGAGCTGGCGAGAGCAAATTCGAGCGAGAGATTGAGACTAAGACCTTTGCGGACCGAGCGAGATAGACATACCGTCGTGATCACGATCACTGCCGACGTAATGGGGTTCTAAAATCAAATGCATCGATATCCGAAGTTAAGGCAGGAACACGCACAGGGGACCATACCTGTCCAGAAGAATACGTAAAGAGCACCACGCCAGCAGAAAAGCACGCAATAGCAATCACGAGAAACACCAGTGGAGACCCTTTCATCCATACAAGCAGCCACCACGGAACTCGATGCAAAGGCGAGCGACTATACAATCCAAGCAAGAGCTCGGTGAATGGGGGATACGGCGCTGAGAGCAAAAGAGCACGCTCGCACTTACTAGATGGACTGTTTCCAAGTGAGACCGAGAAGGCCGTTGACCCCACCCGCGATACTGAATACCAACGAGGACATCCAAAACATGTTGACGCTGTTGGCGAGGATGTTGCCATTCATATGGCTCGAACACACCAAGAGCGACGCATCGACAACCCCAAAGACGATCGACAATGTCGAGACGTTCAACAAGTTCCTCGTGGCATGTTGTTGATGGAACCAAATGGTTGGTATACCTAGATGGGTCGTCAGTAGATGTGCATCACCCATCGAACACGCGTTAGTAACCCACCAATCTCGATGAAGATGGTCAACGCGGCAGTGATCTCATCGAGATGACCACCAATCTCGAGGATTAAATCGTGGACATACCGCTGCACCGCCGGTGATCGGAACTGGTCTAGAAACACGATGTCACCAACACAACCCAAGCGCAATGAAGCACGCACGTTTGTATTCGTAAAGACAAGCAGAAAAGTACTGCAGTCAAACACAACATGAGAAGGCTGAGATACGCAGCCAAGACAGAGGAAAAGAAAAGAAAACGCAACGTACTTTCAAATCACCCTCGAACGCCCGCATGGACTGACTAATCGCCTCATCATTAAACTCCTCAAACTCGTTCAAACAACTAATAAACGCCCCCACGTCCCCCGCGAGACTCTCCAACTGATTCGGAAGCATATCGAGCTCGAGATTGTCCTGCGAGTAGGGTATCGTCGAACGATGGCGCCAGTCCTGCCGTCGTTCCATCACGTTGGGATTGAGGAGCGTATCTTGGGGTTTGCGCGTGATCTTGCGCGGGTAGAGACAGGCGGCGTTTTCACGGAATAGAAAGAGGATCTTAGCGAGGCGTTCTTGGAGTCCGAAGGCGGACCAGACGATTCCGACGGAACTCCCCAGTTCGCGCGAGGCATTTTCGAAATCGCGGAGCTGGACGTCGGAGGATGAGTATGCGAGCGTATAATAAAAACGGGAGTCAGTAGGTGTAGGTGTTCGTACCTGCTTGTCGAGGGTTTCAACCCGTCTTGGAGGGGTGAGTGTCAGGTAAGGGAACGAGGACGGAAAGCGGCACCAAAACACTCACTTCTCAAAGTTGTAAAACAGCTCTGCGCCAGCGTGTTGCTGTTTTTCGTCCACAGACGGTGCTGTATCAACACGTCAGCACTATGCGACGAAGGACGGCCAAAAAACGTACGTTCATGTTCATCCAAGCCCGACGGCTCACCCATCGCTATTCAAGTCAAGTATGGGAAAGGCGTCAGCACGATCCATTCCACTGTCCATAACGTCAACAGCGACGACGAAAGGGGACGAACCAGCATGAAGTTCGTTACTGTGCTTTAATTCGGTGACCACGTCTGCCAGACTATACAACGGTCTCCTCCTTCCCATCCCAAAAGTGCTCGTGCCACCACTGAGAAACGTCTTGGGACTCGTCGTTGTCGACGTTGAACGAGGACTCGTCTGTGGCGACCTCGCAGAACCGACCAACGTATCGTCATCCATCTTTGGACTTCGCGTGTCCTTCGGTTGTGTCGTTTTTGCTTGTTTCGCTATTTTCGTCTGTGTTCCGTGGTATATCTTGTTTCCTGTATCGTGTGCCGTTGTATCGAATAGCGCAAAAGACGTCGAAGTGTCGAAAAAAAGGCAAAACAAAAAAAAGGATCTCTTCACCGATGTTGATATCAAAACGACGCCAACGTGCCCTCTCCCAAAGATATCACGAAACACCCACGAGGGAGGAGGGAGAGGGGGCAGGGGGGAAGTTATGAGTTAAATATGCTCCACTCCATGCAGGGTTCGAGAAGATAGGAGTCACTGCTAGTGGGTAAGGCGAGGCGAACTGCGGTGGGGATCATTTCACTTCGCACAACGCCTCGCGCCACGACGTGCACACTGCATCGTGACTCCGAGTGATTGGACATAGGCGGGAGAATGGAAGCGTCCCTGAACACAGAGCCACAAGTGAGCTCCATGAACCATATTACGCACGCACAGGCCTATATTCCGAGACACCGGCGCGGTCCGTCCGCGGAGGTTTCTTGAGTAACGGAGACCTTGGATGTTGAACAAAGGGCAAATGGGTCCTCCGTCCTCCGAGGGATCACTCCCACTGTCATCCGAAAAGGGACCACGCAGTACGATTATATCAACGACTCAGACCGCGGGGATACCTGAATGATCCTGCGTGTAAGTCGAGAACAAAGAAAAGGTAAATGAACGAAAGGTCTGGCCCACTCCGACTACCGTGACGGCGCACGTGTGTTCAAGTTCTGGCCTCGCTGCGAACACGCACGTCGAGGCTGTGTGAGCGCAAGTCATTCATCTAGTACGTAAAATGATAAGCTCGTCCACTCTTGCAAAGGCACTGTCGAATTGAGTCGAGAGTCCAGGTTCGCATGGCCTGAATAATCGACCAAGTCCATCATGTAAATAACGCACACTGCCGACATCAGTTCAATGGACCCCACAACAACAATCCTACTACTAGCACGGCACACCAGCCCTCCTTCAGCTCCGGTAATCACCGTTAATCTGCACGTACTCCTACAGCACACCAACATCATTAGCATTCCCATGTCCGCGACCCCAAAGGCCGAAACACTCACATAACTGAAATCACACGTCCAGTACCGTGCCTCCTCCTTGCCTCCAACCCCTTGCCCTCCGAGATCAACCCTGATTTCAAAGTCTTCTTCCCCGAGTATCTCGCTCGCCCGCGCCTCGTCGACACCAACAGGCTCGCCGTTCTTGAGGACGACAAGTGGGGTTGGGTTAGACGATGTGGGCGACGGGATGAACGCGACGCTAACAAGGGTTGGGTCGAGGGGAGTGCTAAGTGGAGTAGAGCCTGTCGAGGAGAGAATACGGCCCCAGCTGAGTGAAATGTCGTCATCAGTATAACCACGCGCTCGCATACGAGAACCGGATTGCAGACGACTCACTTTGCGTCCTCGCCGTAGAGGGCGGTTTTCACGAGTGCCGAGGTGCTGATGGTCGAGGCGACGCGGTGGGCATCTGCATACGAAGCAGCGTTCTAATCGTCGTAGTAGGTCAGGTAATTGTATCATAAAAAGGATATCACAAACAAACGAATAATGTGATGAAATAAACGGAAAAAAAATAGGACCATGACACCTCCCGACTATCCGCCCCCAAGTAAGAAATTACCCATAAGGATACGCAAACCCACCTCAACACATACGCCAACAAACTTGGTGGCGCCTTCACCATCCCGAACGACGAGTTTGGCCAGGTCGATGGAAAAGGCCGTAAGATGGTCTCTGAACGCGATGTATGCCTGAGGATCCGTGGACTCGTCGATTTCGGTGGGATTGGACGCATTTGCATCGTAACCGGCACCGTTTGCCAAGACGATGATGGTATCATTCGTGGACATGTCGCCGTCGACGGAGATGGAGTTGAAGCTTCGTTCTACGGCATAGGTGAGTGCAGACTGTAAACTCTTTGGGGAGACGGGTGCATCGGTGAGGATGAGGCCGAGGAGGGTTGCGTGGAGGCCTGCAGGGGGAGGAGGACCAGATGGGGTGGCTGGGGCGACAGCGGAAGGGTGGACGAGACCAGCTGAAGAGGCGGGGTCACCCATTTGTGGGTGAATCATACCTGCACCTTTGTCCATGCCTGCCATGCGGTAGATCTTTCCATTGATCTCAAAGGTGCGAGCACGAAGTTTTGGAAATGTATCGGTGGTCATGAATGCGCGTGCGGCCGCTTCATAGGCAGATGGGGTGGATGAGAGGGAGTAAGAGGGGGAAGAGGACGACTGCTGGGTGGAGATGGCGGAGAGGATGTTTGAGATGGGAAGGTGGACGCCAATGACGCCGGTGGACATGACGAGGGTTTCGTTTGTCTGCGATGCAGACTGTGGGCGGAAGCCATGAGAAGCGAGGACGGCGTCTCCCGCTTTGACCATACCCCAGGCATGCTGGATCCCCTTCTTACCGGTGACTGCGTTTGCACCACCGCTGTTCACGACGACAGCGCGTGCTCTTCCGCCAGACTTTTGGAGGACCTCGCGGGAAACGAGGACGGGGGCGGCACGGAATGCATTGAGGGTGAAGCATGCAGCAGCAGAGGTAGGATGGGGAGAAGTGGACAATACAAGTGCGAGATCTAGCGGCGTTGGGGATGCAGGCTTTGGCTTTTTTACACCGGCGTGGATACCAGTGAGAAGGTAGCCTTTGGGAAGGGTTGAATCTGGAATGAGTGTATACAGGTGGTCCTTGGACGGAGTCGGTTTGATGGTGATAGTCGACGTCGCCGAAGACGAGGAGAGACGGGCGAGGAGCGGAGTCGCTCTGGAAAGGACGGGAGGGAACATGGCATCTTGCTAGTCATCCTCCTGCCAAATGGTTTTATACGACCCAAGTCTACAGCAAAATCCGCTCTAATATACGACTTGGGCTGTCATACAGCAAATATGGCTCGACCCCGTGCCATCCGACAGCGCAGCGACCGCCAGACACGAACTAGACGGGTTGTCGACACTGTTTTTCTTCCATCGCTCCGTTACTCCAACGACGCTGTTCGCAAACGACGCGGAGTGCAGCTCATCTTTAGCTGCATCGACGGTCAAGTCAAACAAAACTCGCACCCCTACACCTTATATCATACCGTGACATGGTGTCACACATGCCATCTCTGTGACATTGTCACGTCCACCGCCATCCTCACCCCCTCCGTCTCTAGAACACGATCCACAGCGTCCGCCTCTCCTCCTCAAGACAAAAAATGGGTTCAACAAGGTCAGTATCCGCTCTAATCTCATCAAAGACCACAAAAACACCATCCGTTGGCCTTCCATGCAGTGGATGCAACACCGCTTGGCCGGATGTACCTCCCTACTCTATCTCAGCCTTCCCCCACGTACTCCCGCTGACCTATCCCTTGTCTTTCAGACTCTACAGCAAGGGCCGTATCCTCGGGCACAAGCGTGCCAAGCGCAACTCTAGCCCAAACACCTCGCTCATCCAGATAGAAGGTGTTGCCAACAACGAAGACGCCCAATTCTACCTTGGCAAGGTTTGCTGTCTCTCCTCTCCCCACCGCTCCCTTCCTGATCCATCCCTGCCATTCTAGCGGGTGGCCTACGTCTACAAAGCCAAACGGGAAATCCAAGGCTCCAAGATCCGCGTCATCTGGGGGTACGCTGTCTCTGACTGCTTCGCCTCTGTTGTTAGCTCATTCCATTCTCTGCTCGCTCCGCACCTAGCCGTGTCACCCGCTCACATGGCAACTCTGGCGTTGTCAAGTCAAAATTCAGCTCCAACCTCCCACCCCGCGCATTCGGTGCGGGCGTGCGAATCGTAAGTTTCACCTCTTTTCTCTTTGACTCCGCAGTTGAACGTGTTACAACCCCCTTAGATGCTCTACCCCTCGACCATCTAAATCACTTGTACTCCTCTATTACTTACGTATGTGGTATCGACACGTCCAAGAACAATGCTCATGCCTATGAAGTTGCATGCATACACATATATACGATCAAAAAGAGTACAAAAACACCCGCAACGTCTTGTCAGTTGAAGTGTGTTCAGTCACGTATCGACACCAGCGTACGAGAACGACTGTCTCGATTGGATGTATCATGGGCGTTCGAGCTATGTTATGGTGCTCGCCTGACGTGTTGGCCTATTGCGTGGTTTTTGAATCCAGCGAATTGTATTCATCATCGTCCATTAACAGGATCATCGATCGAGCAGTGTGCACCGAATACCATTCAAGAGAGAGGTCGGAAACCACCCGATCGTAGGCCTGAACACCGACGCGAGGATGGGGTGGTTGGATTCTCTCACTTCAAGCATGATGTTCTCGGCAAGTTTCACCTCGACACTCTCGACCTTGAGGAAACGTCCAACGCCCTCTCGTTCAGCAGGTCCCTGTGGAGTGTCTGGGATCAGTGGGAACGTGAAGTCGACGCCGGGCCTTGCATCGGGAGGTTGAGATGTGTGAGGCCATGAACTTGCTCGGGCTGACTTGTCTTTGTAGTAGAACGAAACCTTCGAGAACTGCATCGTTTGAGCGCGGATGCGTGTCAGCGTGCCGAACGCGACAGTGACAGTCGTGCTGGGTTTCGTGGTGATGCGGCCACGATGAAATGAAGTTCGGGATGTGGATGAAGATGTGCCCCAGACTCCGAACCTATCATGTATGTATTCTATGTTAGATGTTATTGGTAAGGCCAGATCATCCCGAGCCTCGTCCTCGTTGCCCAAACAAGGCCCCTGAATAAGACTCTCCACGGAGTCTTTGTGCTCTAACCTATAAGCCTCAGGGGATTCTTAGGGGGTCCTTGGGATATTGATGAGGTAGCAATTCACAGCTTATTGGATGAATGTTTTAGTTCGAAGAGGCTCACAAGTTATTATGCAGGTGCTTGAGCTAGAGATGTCCGTCCATTGTCCAGGACGTCCAAGCCTCAGAGGCGCTGCGTAAGGTGGTGACGTGAACGAGAGCAGCATCGTCGACCTCATCGCTGCACTCGTCGACCCCAAGATTGCAGACTCGCTCGCCAACCTCAATTTCTACGCGCGCAGCCAAAAGCACATATGGTGGCGTCAGAGTACGCGATATGGCGAGATCAAGACGTGGCCATGTTTTGTGCATGATTGGATTCAACGCGTCGGGTTGGTGTCTCGTGGTGCAAGTAAACCTCGCACTCTAGAGAAATTTAAAGGCACATCCGTACGCATATTTCGGATATGGGTAGCACAGCATATGAGCAATTATTCACGTTCACTTGATGTCAGTCAAGTTCCCTCCAGCAGCTCTCTCGATCGCCTTGACCACCATCTCCAACCTTTTTTCCATCCCCCCCTCCTTTTGCTTCTGTTTCCCTCGGCGACGCTCCCCACCCGCACCCGCACCATCCTCCTCTTCCTCCACATCCGCCATCCTCGTCCGCTCGATCATAAACTCGCCCACGAACCTCGCCACCGCCTGCTCCCCCACCTCACCATGTGCCCTATTCCCCCAGCGCCACTCGTACGCCTGCGGATTCTCTTCGGCGTTCCCGTTCCCCTGTGTAGCAGAGACCCGTCCACGGCGTTTACCCGTCGTGGATTTCGTCTCGCCGAGACGGACGCGGTCGAGGTAACCTTGTCGGACGAGGTGTTGGAGAAAGGTATCGATGGGCATGGAGCGGTGAGTGGATTGGGCGTTGGAGGGGATGATGCCGCTGGGCAGGATATGGAGGCGTTTTAGGTTGGCTCTGAGGTCCACTAAACGACGGCAACATACCTGGGGTCAGCAAAGGCCGAGCAGACAACGCAAAGACGCACATTCAGAAATAGCCCGTCCATTAACCAAGATGAGCGTGAGGATGACGTGGAGCAAACCCAGTGCGGCGAGTTGATCGACGGTGCTCCAGGCGATAATGCTGCCATATTTGCGGGGCATGTCGTCGTCATCGTCGCTGTCGGGGCCTTCGGCAAGTTCTTCCTCGAGAAGACGTTCGTCAGATAAGGCGGCTTGTTCGATGATGGTCGTATCCAGAGTTGAGCGGAGGATGTACGTTTTGGAGCCTGCCGCGGTGGCTGGAGGGGTCGAGGGGTAGTTAGAACGAGGCTGAGGAGGCTGAGGGGGACGACGCACCCTTTTTCTTGACGCCGGTGGCGTTTTGAAGATCCTCGGCGGGATCTTGGTCGCGGTAGTTACGGGCCTGGAGTTCGACGAGTTCCATGGCGAACGTTTTGCGTAGGAGGACTTGTGCCTTGAATAACACGGCGTTGAACGAGCGGGTGTGTGAGCCGAGGACTAGAAACGTCTTCATAAGGTAGAAGGTATGGGGGGGGTAAAGCATACCTTTCTTGTTGATGTCCTCCCGACGCAGGGGGACGCGTTTGTGTTCGGTAAAGAGCGCGAGCCGGACTAGATCGCGCGCTTTTTTGTCGAGGTGCTGGTGGGCGAGACGTGTATAAGGAAAGGGATGCAACGAAGGACATGTCAGACTCACGTCGTCAGCATCTGCGCCTCTAGCTTGTGTGGCGTCGACGTCCATGTCGTCGTCTGCATCTATCTCGGCGGCATTGTCCTCGTTGTCATCGTCCTCTTCTGTGTCGGCACGTCGCCCCAGCACGCGCTGTGATTGGTACTGGGATGGTTGAGGCTCTCGTTGAGAACGCTGAGATCGACTCGGTCCAGCGCGAGGCATTGTGTAGTAGACGTGCGTGACACTGTAATTGTGACCAAGCGCGTCTTCGCAATGTCACACTCCTCCTTGATGTTGTGACACGGTGGTCATCAGTCTATCTGATGATTGATCATGTCCTTGAATTATATCCTGTAAGACTGGACATCTATGTTTGCTGTTTCTCCGACAGCAACTAACTCATCATCTAGGCAATATCGAAACTCAAGCTAGAAAAATACTGTTCAGCCTCACTCATTCGAATGATCACGCCGTGACTGTATGATGAAAGACCACCAGTAGTACGTTCATATTCGTGCGGTGACAAAGCCTTGCTGGCGACTTCGCTTTCCTACCAGCAAGTATTACGAGTTGCTTTTTTATATATGTTTGTCCATTTATTTCCGTTTAAATGGAGTTATTAGAAATTCTATGTAGGACAAACAAACAAGTCGTAGGGAGCCTCTGCCCCTCTGCTTCTACGGTCGCGTAAATGATGCCCCAAGTACTGTAGGTTTCCCCCACCGGTCCGCTGTTCCTGCCGGATGTTTTATCTTAAGAAGGGGTACACATACTTATCTTGATGTGGCCCATCCGGGAAGTTGTAAAATTTTCCTGCTTGTTCACGGAATACTTAGATCTGACCTTATCAATCACGCAATAACCCGGAAATCCTAATCCACCTTGGGGATACCAGGATCATTTAACTCAACACGTTCTGCACATCGGTGGTCGAGTTCGACAAAACAGGAGAACATGGAATCTGCAAGGTCAATTTATGTATAAAGAGGCAATGCTCAGCATCGAAGAAGCCCAGGCGCTCCCATAGCGACCCGATGGCCACAGTTTACGCACAATAAACATAAGAACATCGCTAGCGAGCACTAGAGCTGCATAAATGGGTGTAGGAATTCGGTGTGCCTCAGTCCCAGTCCCACTTTCATCATACCACCTTCCCTCCAGTTCGAGCCCAATATTGACCCCCTGACAGGGGTTGAATCTCAGGTTTCAGTGACCTCTCTCCGTGAAGAGATGAATGAACCTCATATCAAGTGATCTACCTCCATCGTCACGCTCCACTATTGGTGTTATGTCCTTCATGATTTCTTATCAATCCTCCAGATTGTTCTGCTTGTCATGCTATGGAGTCGTCCGGAATGCAGCGTCACCGTTGCATTTGACAACAGTGTCCTAACTATCGGACTAAGTGCTTTTCTACAAGCATTCTATACCGTATGTGATACTCGAGGTACCAAGCACACTGCTCACAACGTCTTCAGTTGTATACGGCGTTGTTGGTCTTCGTAACCCAATGACTCGCCCTGAGTCACGCCCGGTACAGTACCTTCTATCACGAAGTTTGAAGTTTTCATGGAAAGCTGGACGTTCGCGCTATTACTCAGCGTCACGTCGACAAAAGTGGTAAGGGAACCATCCGTCAAACTTTCAAAGTCAGCTCGCTGATGATCGATGACCGGGACCCCTCAGCGCCAAGCTTGAATTCGAATACTGTAAATGTGAAATATATTGGCGTCACTGCGAAGATAAGTAG
>JBBPQU010001014.1:0-12129 GCA_038092655.1 Boletus sensibilis
ACGAATGCTTACCTGGAAAGGGCCATACAAGTCTGGGAGAATACTGCTGAGGTTACGGATGACGATTTTCCCGTCATATTGTCCAGTTGCAAGATAGCTATTATCTGCGGAGATGGCAATTGAGGATATGGATGTGCTGACCTCGATGACAGGGTCGATGTGGGAGAGTGTCGAGGTGTTCAGGAACGTGATGGAATACCATGCGTAGGTGGCGAAGAATTTTCCGTTGGCTGCTAAAGCGATGGATTCCATGTTGTGGTCATGAGGAATCGGCGATTCGGCGATCTCGGACCCAGTGGACACGTTGAAAGACTTGATTTTCTTGTCCTTAGATGTGGCAAAAACTTGCTGACCGTCGTTGGACCACGTAAGCGGGGTGCTTGGGTAGGAGAGGAAGGGTGTGCGATTTTTGATTGTGATGAGTTCGTCGCCGTTGCGACTGTCGAAGACGCGGATGATGGATTCCCCCTGGCAGGCAGTAGCGAAGTGCTCGCCATTTGGGGAGAATTTGAGGCCATAAACAGCATGGTCGTGTATTGAGCGGGCCAACGAGTCTCTTCCCGCTTGTGATGCTCCAGACGCTCGCTTCGTCAGTCCCGGTGGTAAACCTGGTCGAATCCGAGGAGACGTCGACTGCACCCACGAAATTTCTGCCCTCCACCTCGATGACCTGTTCATGCATGTCTCCGTCCCACACACTTGCGCCATTAAAAGTCCCACACACTATCCACTTGCCATCCCTCGACACAGCCATGGCGTTCAAGTCTAGTATTCCCGTTTGCTTTCCGACCTCTTACCCATCTTCAAGTCGCCATCGTCGAATTCCATCGTGACTATTCCCGCCCAAAAGATGCATTCCGTCAGGGTGGAAAGCGACTGCCCACACCACATCAGGGCTACCAGTGTCAAGTACCATTGTTTGGTCTTACACTGAATTGTCAGCATTCAACGTAACCATTCCTCGAAGCTACTACGTACCGGTGTTTGTCGATGACATCCTCACCAATGGTACACAGTCGTTGGCTTCAAGGAATGAAAGAACGCGGTGTTTTGGTTTCCTCGTGGTGCGCAGAGTTGCTGCGTAAACACGTTTCCTTGTTCTCAATATGGGTCTGTTCACGCAGGCGCTTATTCTCACTGGAATTGGTGACCTTGTTGCGACGACCAGGCAGGCAGTCAACATCCGCAAAACTTTCCCTCGTTGCAACTTGCCAAGGGTCCTCTTATCTTGCGACTTGCGGATGCTCCCTAACAGGGTCCCCTCATATTCTAGAACAATTTCCTTCACAATATGGAACACGAATGTATGCGTGTTTCTGCAACGGCTCGCGCTCGCTGCTATAGACGTCGGACAGGCAGACGTCGCAGACCTACGTACATATCTGGCTCGAATAACGGTGTACTTACATACACGCCTCATTGACGCCAGCAATCCCTTCGGAAGGCCAACGAAAAGTTCCCGTGTTCACCACACGTAGACTGTATCCCAGCATCCACGTGGAAGCCACAGAAATGCCAGAGATTGCTCTCAAGTGCTATGCTGAGCTGTTGGAAGCGCCGTATTTCGATATTCCGCTGCACAGGCAAGATCAACAACCCAGTTTACGAACTTTCGCAGTACCTTGGCACGTGCTATACCGACGTCGAAGATTGGCTCGAGCAGACGGACATTTAAGCGACGTGTAAACAGTACGTTTCCATCCCTCATGACGATGGACACTGACAAGCTGGCCAGATACGAATCCCTGCAATCATTCATTCACGTCATCTAGTGTTGATTTGATGACGCCGAAGACAATCGAAACAGGGCGGATCGTCCTTGCGTATGACTTTATAAACTGTCACTCTTCGAGTCGCGTCGGACTCTGCGTGAAGGGTCGCCAGGTCATCAATTCTGTGGAGGGCAACATTTGGGTCACCGGCCCGGCCGCAGGAGCAGGTCGGTTTGACTAACAGATTCGGGATATTATTGAATGACGAGAGTGTCAAAGTTCCAGTGCTCGAGTGCTCATTAACTTTTTCCAACCGTTCAACCTGCTCGCCGGACCTTCGATGTTCCAACGTCAGGTAGTTGTGTTGGAATATACAACGTTCGAAACAGGTTGTCCACCGAAAACGAAACCCAGACTGGGCAGGAATGGTGGAATGTTTGCTTCAGGAAGTAACTTGAGTGTGGCCAGACCTTTTCCTCATGAGCACGACGTGCACATTGTCACCTTCACCAACCCGTGTCAATTTTCCCTATTTCTTTGCATTTTCTTGCGAATGACTTCCGTCCTGATCCTGACCCCTTTTCTGTCATACCCTTTGGAATGAACTGAAACGCAAGGATCCAAGTTGTAGGCGAAACCCCCCTTCCTCCTCTATGTCTGTATCCAGTTTTGTTCGGGTGTGTATTAGGTCTGGCGGTGTGCCGTCATCTATAGAGATTTCGAGGCTCTCTCGTGGCGCATCGTCTTCGCCATCACGGGTCTCACGCAACTTGCATCTTATGGCGAGTATCGTGTTCACAACCGTACATCGGAGATTTTCTAACCTCGAACGTCACGCCCGTCCACTCGCACCGTCCCACACAGTCCTAAGCATCTTTTTTTTTTCCTTTTACAGATCTCCTCGCCATCATCGTCGCCCTACATCAACGCCGGTCGTCATATCAACTGAACCTTTCACTACTTTTGTGTCTCCCTCGCTATCAACACCATCGTACGGTAACGCTTCTCATCGTCATCCGATCGCTGCTCTACCAACGGACTATGGTCCAACTACTCGGAACAGGGCATGCGATGGAGTACACGATGGTCGTCGAGCCCGCAGCGGTCTCTGCCACCTTTTCACTCTTACTTTTGATCCCGTTTGCGATGAACAATCCCGTCTCACACACGTTCCTACAAGTCCTCGGGAAAACTCAGGTAAGTCGCTCGATCGCATCCCGCCTCATGTATCTTGATTTGATGGTGGGGGCGGGAGCAGTGTTCTCACTCTGATTTCTCGTGCTCATTGCACTTTGACTGTCGGTGTCTAGTTGATCGCACGGCTGTTCATCGTTTATAGAGAAGTGCAGGGAAAGGGGTGGATCAGCAGTGGGTCGTCGGTGACCTCCTCGACTGCCAACGACGATGGCGATGTTCGCAACGGACGGTTCAGCGACGTTCAATTCGCGTCGGACATGTCTTGTTCGCAGACGGTCGGCATGCGTTCGTCGGATCTCGTAACCGTCTATCGACGCCTTGCCTCATAGACGGTCACCAGGCTACGCAGCTTGTTGCTCGCTTTGGGTGTCTGTTTGGTGGATGCCCCACCACAACCCTTTGAGAAGTGACATCTCTCCGGCCCTCTTCGTCTTTATCGCAGGCGGACAAGCAAATGCGAGCCCTCCGATTCATGGCTCGACTGAGACAACCGTTCGGTGCATTGTTGCTCACACCAACCCGCCAGAATGTATCAGCACACGGGAGGGTCGCTGCGGAGATTCTGATCACTGTCGATCACGCCAACAATACTGAACAAGCTGGTAGACGGCGTACGCATGATTGACGTACTCTAATGGCTTTCATCAATTATACGAGACCCACACCGTACACGCTGCCCCTGTATCGCTTTCAGACTTTCGAGTCACTGCTTTGATGAAATTCCGAGAACATAGAACTCGCAGTGTTATCGTGGCTGTCAAGACTTCCTTTTGTCCTGCCAGTATCGACTCCTCAAATACTCCCGTAACCCCCTTTACAAGCTCGTTGTCGTCGATATCGCCGATCATAAGTTACGATAACTGCGAAAACAAACATGCGGTGCACGTTTGTCATTTGTAACTGTGTCTTTTTTTATTTATTTTCTCAAGACATCTGTTGATCGACCTTGGCGGATCGGGTTGTATCGCTGACCGAGATGGGCGTTTTCGCCATCGCGGTGCAGTTACGTCCAACGGCCAACTTGAAGCGCGATACTCTCCGAATCCTCACCGGAAATGCAGCTGCAGAGTCTCAGATCCGAGTCCATGGAAGACGCACTTGTACTGTGTGGTCCCTCACCGTGACTACTCGTGCCATCATACTTTGGCTACTAGATGTACTACGGGCCCGTCGATGTCTGATGCTCTCCTGCGCATCGTCTCGTGTACGTCGGAGTGCGAACGAAAAGAGCGTCTCGAATACATGATTGACGAGCGCTTCGAGAGTCGTGTAGCATGTCCTAGATCGAGTAGTTCAGGTCATCTGAACGTGCTACGGTTCTCGAAATGGCTTGTGCTATGATCAGACAGTGTAGAATAGACTGTGAATGCGCCTTCTTGTCATCGGGTATCATCACTAGAGAGGGTCGATGCGAGGAGGAGCTGATCGATGACGCGATGTGGATGGTGTCGCTGGAACGAATCTAAGCCGCAGCAGTATGCTTGATCATCTACTAGCAAGTCCTTCTTCACAAGGGCCCGGCAATGAGCCCAAGTTAGATCCGTGATGAACAAGAAAAAAACATCCATGTGGAGAAACGCGACATCATAACGCACACCCTCATCTTCAGGTTGCAACAGCTCGCATCAATTAAACACTGACCTGCATTGCAATCCACATGCGTATGGCCTACATACCTCCCCAATGACCATCGAGTGAATATCCTAGCGAGCTCAATCATGGATAGGTTCATGGATCAGAACTTGTACTACTACTAGTGCTGCGAGGCGACAACGAACTCGTCCACATACTCACGATAGCATGGTATCTACACGTGTTACGTTGAATCAGCTAGATGAATGCGTCCCATCCCCGGTACCTGAGCCACAACACATCCACTCGGGAAAGGAGATCGAAAACCTGAGGGTAGCCTTGCCTGATTCTCTCTGATGTGATCCACTGTGAGTGTAACAACATAAGCGAAAGGAAAGTGCGCGCACCGTGAGATGGACTCCCCCAGTGGAGGGATGAGATGCATCGTTTGCTTGTTGTGCCTAGTAGGACGTGAGCACGTGAGCTATCAATCCTGGTACATAATAACCAGAAAATGATGTACCTGACCAGTTTCCGTTGCATATACAGGACCCTGACCGCTACGGGATGTATCTTTGTTGGGATGGTTGCGAACAGAAGCCTTGGGTGGCGATTTACGCTGTAGCATCTAATGAGTCCCTGCATACAAACTCGAGAAACAACGAACCTTTGGTTTTTTTACAACAGGTTTCGCGACTGCTCGCTAAGATCATATGTTAGACAGACTGCATCTGATCGTCTACCAAGGAAGAGAGCTCACTCGCACACGTTGACCCGCAGCCATCCGCGAAGGTCCTGCTGGTGACTCGGAAGGGGATTGATGATTGGCAGGCCGAGTCGGCTTTCTGGGGGCTCGATCGGGCCGACGCGAAGATGGGTGCTTGTTGCTCCTGTTGAACCTTGTCTGTAGCCACCCTTTGAACCCCAGGATGCCCTCGGATGGATCGCCAGTATCGAGATTTTGCTCTGGATGGACCACTGGAGAGGAGGTCATGGGTGATGCGCCGGACGACAGTGGTACGGCATAGGACGTGCCAAGCGGCGGTGCCTCGTCCTCGCGGAGATGGGCAGATGATGCAGGGGACGGGGGCTGCAGCAGCGTCAAGACGGGGGGACAGGAAAACGGAACGATCACCAACCTTATCATAGTCAAACTGCGGAGCGGACGCGCTCGACGGCACTTCAACCTATGCGATCGTGAGAACTCGCTTCCAGGGGGGAGAGAACAAAGAGATACCTCAAGATCGCCATCGCCGTGTTCGCTCCGGCTGTCCGACTCGCGCGAACTGGGTTCCCCAGGTTGTTCCTGGTGTAGTTACACGATGGAGTCAGCGCAACTCGTTTTGGTACGGAAATGGAAAGCTCCTACTGGGGTGGAGTGAGGTACATTGTTGTCGCGGTTGCTCGATGTTGAAGGCAGCTCCTCTGGTTGACCTTGCTCGCGAGCAGATGCCTAACACGGTGTGTCAGTGTCGGAGACGGAATGGGACTTATTGGATATGACAACATTGTGAATGGACAAATACTTACATGAAAGGGACCATACAAGTCGGGGAGAGTACTGCCGAGGTTACGGATGGTGATTTTCCCATCAGTTCGTCCAGCCGCAAGATAGCTACTATCTGCGGAGATGGCAATCGAGGTTATGTCTTCGCTGTCCTCGATGACAGGATCAATGCGGGAGAGTGTCGATGTGTCCAGGAACGTGATGGAACGGGATGCGTAGGTAGCGATGAATTTTCCGTTGGCTGCTAAAGCGATAGATGTGACCACGTCGCCATTAGGAATCTGCGATTTGGCGATCTCGGACCCCGTGGACGCGTCGAAAGACAGGATTTTGTTGTCATTAGATATGGCAAAAATTTGCTGACCATTGTTGGACCACGCAAGCGGAATGATTGGGTAATAGAATGAGGGTGAGAGTGTCTTTATGGTGATGAGCTCGTCACCGTTGCGACTGTCAAAGATGTGGATTGCACCACCAAGGCAAGAAGTGGCGATACAGTGGTCGCCATTTGGAGAGAATTTGATTGCAGTGACATCATGGTCATGTTCGAGGGGGCCAACGAGTCTCTTCCCGTTTGTGATGCTCCAGACGCTCGCTTTCCTTCCAGTCCTGGTGGCAAACCTGGTCGAATCCGAAGAGACGTCGACCGCAGCCACATAATTTCTGCCCTCCACCTCGATGACCTTTTTGTGTAGCTCTCCGTCCCACACGCCTGCCCCCCGCGAGGTCCCACACACTATCCACTTGTGATCCCTCGACACAGAAATGGCCTTCAACGCCATTCCCGTTTGCTTTCCGACCTCTTGACCGTCTGCAAGTCGCCATTGACGAATCCCATCGCTACTCCCTCCCAAAAGATGCACTCCGTCAGGGTGGAAAGTGACTGCGTATATCCGGTTAGAGCGACCAGTGTCAAAGACCATTGTTTGGTCTTCCTAAATTGTCAGCATTCAACGCAATCACTCCTCGGAGCTGCTACGTACCGGTCTTTGCTGACGACATCCTCACAGATGGTATAGAGTCGTTGGTTTCGAAGAACGAAGGGACAAGGTGTTTCGCTTTACTCGTCGTCTTGCAAACACGTTTCCTTAAAGTTATTCTCAATATGGGTCTTTGGCGCTTATTCTTACTCGGATCTCAGCTACGTGACCTCGTTGTGACGACCAGGCAAGCAGTCAAGATCAGGGAAAGTCGGTAAATCGGAAGGGTTCGAATGTGTGCGCGTTTTCGCATAACGCTTTATCATGGTGCATAGATCGAGCGGCTGCGACGACCACGGTACCTTTTTGTCCAAACGTGCCGTCCGAGAACGTGAAGTCTTTCAATGCCTTTGCGAGTCAGACTCACTAATTGGTTTCAGAGAATCAGAATAGTTCCGTTCACACACAAGCCTCATTGACGCCAGCAATACCTTCGGCAAGTGTCGACCGTATCACAGGCATGCGCATGGAAGCCACAGAAACGCTCAAGTTTGCTCTCAAGTATCACACTGAGGTTGTGCGTGTGGGTCCTACCAACGCGGTATGCAGGCCAGTGTGATCGAGTGCACGTCTCGTTCTCATCCTCTCCCTCCAAGGCAATCTGGAAGCGCCATATTTCGATATTCCAGTGCACAGGCATGGTCGACAACCTGGTTTACCAACTCTCACAGTACCTTGACACGTTCTATACAGTCATACAAAGCTGGCTCGAGCTGGCGGACGTGTAACCAGTATGCTTCCATCCTTCGTGATGATCCACACTAACGAGCTGGCCAGACACAAATACTCCCTGCAACCATTGATGCACGCCTTCTTACTCGTATCACAGAACCATCCTACATCCTGCAAGCGGCAGAAATGGCCGTGTACACGGCCGGCGAGCTCGCGTTCTCGATCAAGATGCTCCTCGCAGTGGCCGATATGACCGATGGGGACGGCTTTTCAAAGTGTTCGCTTTGACTCCGTACGATCTTCATCAGCTTTGTGAAAAAAAAGGCTTGGGAGATGTCCACGAACTACGAAGCTTCAAAGTTGGAGGATTGGCTGCCATCCGCTCCCTCGTTCCTCGAACAACCAAGGTAGCCATCTGGATCAAGGTTCGCACCAGATATGTGCGTGCGCCTTGAAGGAATTAAAAATGGGTAAAATTGCATTTTCGAGCGATGAACGGGGGTACACCATCGGTCCGAGTGTTGATTTGTTGACGCCGAAGACAATAGAAACAGGGCGGATCGTCCTTGTTGACTTTATAAACTGCCACTCTTCGAGTCACGTCGGACTCTCTGCGTGAAGGGTCTCCGGGTCTCCCATCTGTCACAGCTACTCACCGAAGTGGGAACGAAGGGACTTTGTTCACTTGGTGAGGTTTCGTCGAAGTACAGGTTATTGAGTTGTGAGGTCATCATTCAAAAATTCTTTTCCCCATCGGTCACCAACTCGGCGCGCCATCAACGTTTCAACGTCGACGTCTTTTCCTGCCACCTGGATGACGGTCTACGAGCCCCATCAATTTCAATTGACAATCCGTTCAAGTTTTAAATCAAATCCCCTCTCGCATTCAGACTCCAGAAGACTTTTCTTGGACGGAACTGATGCCCCGCTCCCCAGTCTTAATATACATTTCTTTTTTTTAGTGTCTGAGGCCGTACGAGAACGTTTCCGTTTGATGTCGGGGAGGATTCAGAGGGTCAGTCAATACAAGGTTTGACAAGGGAACTCGTTATCTCCCCCTCCTTCGCGTGCGTGTATGCGTGCCTTTGCAGCCAACCATTGACGAATCGGACCGCAGCCTACGTCTTTCGCATCCGTGAAACGCACACCGTCCTCGAGCGCACGATCTTTCATATACGCGCTACATTCTTATCTCGTCATTTCATCTCTATGGATGAGCCACTGCCCACCGCCCCCGTCCCAAGATGCGTTGATGCGGGTAGAGGTGGTAAACGGACTTGGAACTTACGATTGTGAAAAGACATCGGGTAAGTCGTCTTGTTGCCGGGTTATTTGGCCTCGAGCAGACGCCGAGATGGGACAAAGCATCTGGTTTCGACAGCTTGACAGTCGCATTGTCGTCTGGGCATTTCGTGTGTTCGAGAACGTGACATACGACGGCCTGTACGGTGAGATATGTCGAGGAAGTGAATGAGTCCGTTTGTCCCTTGGCGCGTCGCCCACTCTGTAGTGATGCACTTGTGCATACTTCGTGGATAGACGTCGAGAAACCGAGGAATGGAAGCCGTTCTTGTAACTTTGGACCTCTGCTGTCTGGGAACAATGATATCGAACACGGACAAGCTGTTTCTCAAATGAGCTGGAGACAGGCCCGTCGATGTCTGATTCTCTCCTGCGCATCGTCTCGATCGTGAACCGACACAAAGTATCATCGCAGCGTCGCGACGGACGCTCGTTTCATGAACTGTACGTCGCAGTGCGAACGAAAGTGCGCCTCGAATCCATGATTGGCGAGCGTTTCGAGAGTTGTGTAGCGTGTCCTGGGAAGCGTCTCCGCGAGTGTCGCGTACGTTCCAGCATGGTAGTTGATCGATCCGAGTGGTTCAGGTCGTCTAAAACAGTGCTGTTCTTGAATGTCGTGTGCGATGAGAGTCAGAGGGAGTAGAATACATTCTGAATGTGCTTCCTTGTCATCGGTATCGTCACCAGAGAGGGTCGATGAGGAGCTGATCGATGACGCGATGTGGATCATGGTATCATTCGAATCTGAGCTGCATCGGTGTGCTTGATCATCAACGTCAACTAGCAAGTCCCTCTTCACAAAGGCCCGGCAATGACCCCAGCTCTCGAGCGCTGGGATCCGTGATGAAAAAGAAAAAAAAAACATCGAAGTGGAAGGAACGCGACATCGTAACACACATCCTCATCTTGTCATACTTCATGTTTGTAACAGCGTGCATCAATCAGACACTGTCAGGCGTGCAATCCAAACGTTCACATGCATATAGACTTGCTCAGTGACCGTGGAGTGAATATCCTCGCGAGTTCAATCATGCCCAGGGCTTGTACTACTAGTGGTGCTGCGAGGCGACACGAACTCGTCCACATACTCACGATAGCATGGTATCTACACGTGTTACATCGAATCAGGTGGATGAATGCGTCCCATCTCCGGTACCTGAGCCACAACACATCCACTCGGGAAAGGAGATCGAAAACCTGAGGGTAGCCTTGCCTGATTCTCTTTAATGTGATCCACTGTGAGTGTAACAACATAAGCGTAAGGAAAGTGCGCGCACCATGAGATGGACTCCCCCAGCAGAGGGACGAGATGCATCGTTTGCTTGTTGTGCCTAATAGGACGTGCGCTATCGTGACATGATACATAATAACCAGAAAAAGATGTACCTGGCCTGTTTCCGTTGGATCTACAGGGCCCTGACCGCTGTGGGAAGTATCTTTGTTGGGATGGTTGCGAACAGCAGCCTTGGGTGGCGATTTACACTGTAGCGTCTAATGAGTCCCTAGATTGCATACAAACTCGAGTGACAACGAACCTGTGGTTTTTTTGCAACGGGTTTCGCGACTGCTCGCTAAGATCGTATGTTAGACAGACTGCATCTGATCGTCTATCAAAGAAGAACACTCACTCGCACACGTTGACCCGCAATTCGCGAAGGTCCCTCGTTTGTAGTTTCCACTCCTGCTGGTGAGTGGGAAGGGGATTGATGATTGGCAGGCCGAGTCGGCTTTCTGGGGTCTCGATCAGGACTACGCGATGATGGGTGCTTGTTGAACCTTGTCTGTAGCCACCCTTTGAACCCCAGAATGCCCTCGGATGGATCGCCAGTATCGAGATTTTGCTCTTGGTGGGCGACTGGAGGGGAGGCCATGGGCAGGGCCGCTGGCAACGGTGATATGGCCTGGGACGAGCCTCGTGGCATCACCTCAACCTCGCGAAGATGGGCAGAGGATGCCGGGGACGGCGGCTGCAGCAGCGTCAACACGGGGGGAAAGGAGAATTAGGTGATCACCAACCTTATCATGATAGTCGAACTCCTGAGCGGGGATGCTCGACAGCACATCGATCTATGAGATCGTAAGAACTCGCTTCGAGGAGGGAAAGAACGAAGGGATACCTCGAGATCACCATCACCGTCTCTGCTGCGGCTCTGCGACTGGAGCGAACTGGGTTGTCCCTGGTGTACGTACACAGTGGAGTCAGCGCATCTCATGTTTGGACAGAAATGGCAAACTCCTACCAGGGTGGAGTGAGCTGGATTGTTGTCATGGTCGCCTGATGTCGAAGGCTGCTGGTCTGGTTGTCCTTGCTCGCGAGCAGATGCCTAACGTAGTGTGTCAACATCAGTGACAGAATAGGATTTATCGAACATGGCAATGTTGTGAATGGACAAATCCTTACGTGGAAGGGACCATACACGTCTGGGAGAATACTGTCGAGGTTACGGATGAGGATTTTCTCGTCGAATCGTCCAGTCGCAAGATAGTTATTATCTGCGGAGATGGCAATTGAGGATATGTTTTCACTGTCCTCAATGACAGGGTCAATGTGGGAGAGAGTCGACGTGTCCAGGAACGAGATGGAACGGGATGCGCAGGTAGCAATGAATTTGCCGTTGGCTGCTAAAGCGATGGATTCCACGTTGCTGCCATTGAGAATCTGCGATTCGGCAATCTTGGACCCCGTGGATGCCTGGTTAATGGATGAGGGCATGGCAGTCTTGATTGTGATGAGCTCGTCCCCGTTGCGACTGTCGAAGATGTGGATGACAGAGCCATGGTTGCAGGAAGTGGCGATGTGCTCGCCATTCGGGGAGAATTTGATCCCTCTGATATCAGTTTCATGGCTGAGCGGGTCAACGAGTCTCTCCCCGCTTGTGATGCTCCAGACGCTCGCTTCGTCGGTCCCGGTGGCAAACCTGGTCGAATCCGCGGAGATGTCGACTGCACCCACGAAGTTTCTGCCCTCCACCTCCGAGATGGCCTGTTCATGCATCTCTCCGTCCCATACGCTTACCCCCTCCTCAGTCCCCCACACTATCCACTTGTGATCCCTCGACACGGAAGTGGTGTTCATGTTCATTCCCGTTTGCTTTCCGACCTCTTGACCATCTTCAAGCCGCCATCGTCGAATTCTATCGGTACTCCCACCCAAAAGATGCATTCCGTCAGAGTGGAACGCGACTGC
>JBBPQU010001015.1:0-12128 GCA_038092655.1 Boletus sensibilis
CCTCACCTCGGCACACCTATATCTTCTCAACACCAGCTCGGAACCTGTCGGTGATGATACTGTTCGACTCAGACAACTGTGTGCTACATTTTCCGAACTGGCCGATATAGAATGTGTGTTTTTTTTAAAAAAACCGAACGCCGAAAACTCTGTTTTTTTGCGTCGGTCATGTCAGAGTGTGTTCTTCAAGCTTGACTCAGTATTTTCCGAACTGGCCGACATAGAAAATGTGATTTAAAAAAAAACCCCCCAAATGCCGAAAACTTCGTTTTTTTGCGTCGGTCATGTTGGAGCATGTTCTTCAAGCTTGTCCGAGTCAATTGGTATCGTTTCCGTGAAGTTCCAAGCTGGCGTTGAGGAGATATACAAGTGCCGGGGTGAGGCGTGTTTTCTGACAAATTTCCTACGGTGCCAACCTACCTGAAAAAGACAGTAATCGAAGTGCTGATCATCATCAGGCGTTCCGATAAGTTTGAATCACTTCTGTCTGCGCTCAACGCGGGAGTACTGTGTATGTCGCTTCCTTTTGCAATACATACTTCTAGATCTGCGCGATCGATCCTTCATTTACTCAGATATTTCAAACTAACTATTGCAATATGATTGATGCGGGGACGATGAAGTGGTATGTTCTTCTCTCAATGAGGTTCTTTTTCTTTCAGGCACCTTCAAACTCCGAAGCACAATCCATTCATTCGGTCACACTAACTAAATAAGGAAGAAAGAAAGCATTTATCGAGCCGCCGCGACGACTTGGTGACTGTAGCACCTTCCAGCTGTTTACAGGCCGAGGCTGACAGGAGAGCAGCCAAGGTTGATCAACCCGTTCTATGCGCACGAAGAACGATCAGCACCGCTCGCCTCCCACTCTCGGGGAGCCAGACAACAAGCTGACTTACTTGGTAAACGTTAGTGCAACAGACGGGTTGCTGGGTGCAAGTAGAGCCGCCACCAACACCGATGACCGTGAGAGGGGAGCAGTTGAGCCCGACGATACCGGTGATGTCGCCAACGACGATGCCGAGTAGTCCGAGGAGAGTCGTGACGGTTGGGTCGGACAGCTGCAGCGTGGGCCATCGTTAGTGCAAAGCGCGAAAGCGTGAGGAGCAGGGAAATCTCACAGTGGTGTTAGTGGTGCAGCATTGGATCGGGCCGGTGTTGCATTGGGAGGATTGACGGGCTTCGAGCTCGGTGGGAGCGGCGGCGGCGAGTGCAGCGAGTGCAGCGACGGGAAGAAGGGCAGAGAAGCGGATGTACATTGTTTTAGTAGTAGGGTGGGCGAGTTGAATTGTTTGAGAGGTGATGGGGTATTGTTTTGCTGATGGTGGGTTGCTCTGTGACCTACCTTTTTATACAGCGAGGAGGGCCTCTAGGCACCCCCTTCCATGGCACCCCGCTGCACACAGCCCGTTCGCCCAACACGCCGCTAGTGCGAAGAGGCCGGAAGTACCTACCTGTCATTCCGTCACGGCAACGTAGCAAAGAGAGAAGAAGTGAAATATGCCGTGCAATGTGTCGAGACTTACGAGTGTCGTTCCTGAGGGAATATCATATGACCGCCGCTCGTTGATGCTTCTTGGATCAACGAAAACGCGTTGAACCCCATTCGGCCCTCAGGGGCTCAGGGGGGAACACGAGAAGAAAGGTCGCCCATCACGAAGAACTACTGGAATATCAGTGCATGGGTGAAACAACGACCAGAATGCAACGTATGTGAATACAAGCAATCACAACTGGCGGCGAGGTGGCCCACGAGCATAACCTGGGTCTTGCCATCACTAGCATCTCGGGGAATGCAATTACAGATGCGGATCACGGGCGTGCCGATCGGTTCTAAGGCGGCCTACAACTACATTAACTGACCTAAAATCGATCGTTGCGAGGACCTTGTTCCATCAATGCCATCCGGCCACTGATGATTGGATATAGCTATGTGAAGTCAAATACCACGTTCATTTCGGGGTACGTCGGCGCGCCTGGACCTGAGAAGTGCTGGCCAAGGGTGTATAGGCCTCGAGCATTGAGGTCGTTGTGCGGCCAACACGGAAGGGACGTACCTCAGTATGACTTACATTATGATACAATGCTGATCGGAGACAAGCTTCATTTCCAGGACCCTGGCAGAGACTCCGAGGACCAGGTGTCCTGTCCAAGATGCGTAACGAAACTTGCAATTGTCATGGGGGAGAAGGGAAATGACTGCATCCTCCGCCGGAAGCCGACACATACGTTTTGTGCATACTACAACACGCTCACGATCCGAGACAGTCAGTTGGAGTTTATCTTGCTACTGGCAGTGAGAACTCCCAGAGTCTACAAAACATGCTATCAAGTACTTTCTCTCGAACTAGGTCGAACTTGTATGAATATATCAAATGACGAACCTTCGTGAGAGTGGCGAAGAAAGAATTTGATGAAAGTTTACGAGCTAATCAAGGTCTATCATTATCTTCTTTAAGTTCCGGATACATACTATGCTTACTGGCCAAAGGTAGAGCGAAATCGGGACGACGTTCAAACTTTCTTGGGTCGATATTAAGCTAGCTGCATAAATTCAACAGAGAAAAACTACTAAGCTTACGTGTGGTGATTCTGTTCGGCCGGACCTCACTATCTCGTCTGCACTGAATGCTTAATCCAAGTCAAAAGTCGAGTGGCTGGTCGACACTGATCGTGGGCCGTGGCTGGTAGTACCATTAGCTTCAATTATTGACTGGTCGAGACTCGACTCTGGTTGCGATTTTGGTGGTACCTTACGTAATGCTTCCTTGAGGGCGAGTTGTGTGCTGCATGCCAGTATTTACCCTAGCCTCACTCGTAGTAATACATTTCGTGTATCTGCATTGAACCTACATCCTTCTGCTCACCGTCAGCATTCGATATTCACGGACTTTGTATCTCGCAGACCAGAAAACTGGTTTCCACAAGACAACCCAAAATGAAAACTCGGGTACTGTCTTATTTCTGGAAGACACAACTGGATGGTCCTCGACAAACCAGAGCAGCAGCAGATGCGCGAGTATGCCAAAACCTTATCCTGTACCCTCCTCAAATTTGACCTGTGTCCAACAACATGGAGAATGTGCACCGAGCCTGCGCACGAGTTTTTCGTTCGGTCGATGCGTACAAGGTTTCCCGCGTTTCGGTACTGTGATGACAGTTGGAAGGTGGACATGTTCATAAGCTTATACTACTCAGGATGGTCCGACAACACCCGCAAAATCTCGAGTGGTGCTGACGTGATAAAACAAGAGGAGAGTCGTGAGCTGTCCGTCATACCAGAGCCATCTATGAAATCAACGGAGGGCAAAGGGCCTTTGTCAACGAGCATATCGGTAAGTCAATAATGTTCGCATTCAATGTGTGACCTATGGTTTGATCGATGTACAGATCATCATGATCTTGCGTTCCGATGTTTGAATTGCTCCCGTCTGCGCTCTACGCGGGGGTATGTGTCACTTCCCTATGTGATAGCCCTGGATCTGCGCGCTCGCTGATATTTCAAACATGATCGGTCCGGAGATGATGAACTGGTATGAACTGCCCTCAATGAGGTTCTTGTTCTTTCTGGCACCTGCCAACTCCGAAGCACAATCCATTCATTCGACCGCAGTCGCTTTACGCACAACATGCCATAAACACTATTCAAACCAACTAAATAAGGAAGAAAGAAAACATTTCTCGAGCCGCCGTGACGACTTGGGCACTGTCGCATCTTCCAGCAGTTCACAGGCCGAGGCTGACAGGAGAGCAGCCAAGGTTGATCAACCCGTTCTATGCGCACGAAGAACGATCAGCACCGCTCGCCTCCCACTCTCGGGGAGCCAGACAAACAGGCTGACTTACTTGGTAAACGTTAGTGCAACAGACGGGCTGCTGGGTGCACGTAGAGCCGCCACCAACACCGATGACCGTGAGAGGGGAGCAGTTGAGCCCGACGATACCGGTGATGTCGCCAACGACGATGCCGAGTAGTCCTAGGAGAGCCGTGACGGTTGGGTCGGACAGCTGCAGCGTGGGCCATCGTTAGTGCAAAGTGCGAAAGCGTGAGGAGCAGGGAAATCTCACAGTGGTGTTAGTGGTGCAGCATTGGATCGGGCCGGTGTTGCATTGAGAGGAGCCGGTACGGGCTTCGAGCTCGCTCGGTGCAGCGGCGACAGCTGCAGCGAAGGCAGCGACGGGGAGGAGGGCAGAGAAGCGGATGTACATCTTTTTAGTGGTAGAGTGGGTGAGTTAAGTTGTTCGTCTCGAGAGGCGATGGAATACTGTTTTGCTGATGACTGACCTTTTTATACAGCGAGGTGGGCCTCTGGTTCCACCTTTCTACCCTTCTGCACACAGCCCGTTCGCGCAGCACGCCTACCAGTGCGAAGAGGCCGGAAGTCCTGTCACTGGCATTCCATCACGGCAAGGTAACAATGAGAAAAGAAGGCAAGCATGCCGTGAAATGTTGAGAATTACGAGTGTCGTTGCGGGCTGGGCATATCATATGACCACCGCTCATTGGTGCTTGGATCAATGAAAACTCATCGAATATGCCGGTAAAGATCTGGCCTCATTCTTCCCGCAGGGGGAACACAAAAAATGATCATATATCATGAGAAGCAGGTGATATATCAGTGCCTGGATGAGACAATGACCAGAATGAAACTTACGTGAATATAAGCAATCACAACCTGCGGTGAGACGGCAGATGAGCATGGCCGGTGTTGAGCGCTTTGAGCCACCACTGGGCCCTGGCAGCTCGCTAAATGCAATGGACACGGATCACCGGCACCAGCATGCCCATTGATCGATCCTAAGGCGGTCCACAACGACATAAACTGACATCAAAACGGCCGCCTCGAGACCTTGTTCCGTCATCTGGCCAATAATGGTTAGTTATGGCTATGTACTAAGTTCAAACACC
Organism: Boletus sensibilis; assembly: GCA_038092655.1. NCBI lineage: Eukaryota > Fungi > Basidiomycota > Agaricomycetes > Boletales > Boletaceae > Boletus > Boletus sensibilis. Next base: position 4,910 of record JBBPQU010001015.1, read on the forward strand.
ACGTTCATTTCAAGGTAGTACGGCGCGCCGAGACCTGACGGAGCTGTTGACGGGGATAAAGAGGCCCTCGAGGACATTGTGCGGCCAACATGGTCCGACTGCAACGTGGTTACCAGTATTTGAGACTGGTCTAAACGTTGGACAAAACGGAATCTGGAGCACTCCGATCCGGAGCAGGCCTGGAAGGCTCCGTTTTGTCCGACGTTTAAGACGGTTATCAATCTTGCTAACTAAATTGTGCGAGTCATGGAAGGGACGGACCTCAATGTGATTTGCATTGAGATACAACACAAGTTGACAAAGTCACGAACACTAGGTATATTGCCGTCAACTTGAAATGTAATAAACATAACCCATTATGTAATTCTGATACCTGTCTCGGCGTTGAACGTTCATCAACGTTGAATATTGAATGCTGTCCAGTTGCATCCAGTCCGAGGCGTGGCTGGAAAGCAGCCAAGTTTACTTTCGGCGCTTTCTATCTGGAGGTCCACAATGTTCGCGTTCAATGTGCGACCTGTGGTTTACTGTCTTTTTCAGGTAGGTTGGCACCGTAGGAAATTTGTCAGAAAACACGCCTCACCTCGGTACACCTATATCTTCTCAACACCAGCTCGGAACCTGTCGGTGATGATACTGTTCGACTCAGACGACTGTGTGCTACATTTTCCGAACTGGCTGATATAGAATGTGTGTTTTTAAAAAAAAAACTGAACATTGAAAACTCTGTTTTTTTGTGTCGGTCATGTCAGAGTGTGTTCTTCAAGCTTGACTCAGTATTTTCCGAACTGGTCGACATAGAAAATGTGATTTTAAAAAAAACCCCAAATGCTGAAAACTTCGTTTTTTTGCGTCGGTCATGTTGGAGCATGTTCTTCAAGCTTGTCCGAGTCAATTGGTATCGTTTCCGTGAAGTTCCGAGCTGGCGTTGAGGAGATATACAAGTGCCGGGGTGAGGCGTGTTTTCTGACAAATTTCCTACGGTGCCAACCTACCCGAAAAAGACAGTAAGTATTGATGAATACATGTCGAAAACAAACTCGCGTGAACGCCTCAGACAGAAACGGCACCTCGCGTCCACCATCGCGAGCACCAGCGAGGGCACAGCCGCTGTCGGTGCTGAGCGCTGATCGATATCCTTCGCCTGCACCAGCTCCCTCAGCTGCCACCATTACATTCTATCCCCTCACAACGGCATCACCCATTTCAAATAGAGACTGCCACTGCCCCGTGCAGTCGATCAAGCATCCGAGTCACCCTTGATTCTCAAACCTGCCCCATCAGACGAGAGCGACGACGAAAATTCGCTTCATTCAATTACTAGACACCTTCAGGAGCGATCACGACTTGACGACGACCAGTCACCAGTGGAAACCACGATTTTACAACACCCTTGGAAAAAGTCTCCCTCGATCAGTTGTTTACCTTCTCAATACAACATGAACCAAAATCATGCACGGAACTTCAGTGAAATACCTCAACGAGAAATTGGAGTTTTATGAATTGGTGGATATGGATGCTGAAGGGGATGCAGACGACAATGATCAATTGATCAATGATCCTATGTTATGTTATCATGATGACACGATATATACTCTGTCTGTTAGGTCTAAATTCTAATCAACATGTCTATGCGAGTTTGGAAGACCGAACAGCCAATCACACATGTTTCCGTGCGATACCGCCCATATCCATGGCTATGGCGACGCCACTCACGGCCCTTTGTAGTTTTCTGCATGCCAGTGGCTCTTCAAACACTGACTCATGGAGCCACGACCTACAACTTCAGGTTGGTTCTGAGCAAGTTCTGAGTATTATAGTATATGTCAAGAGTCAAGATCTTCTCAGTCAGGCTGAGACCATGCATGGGCGTGAATTACAACACCGGAAAAACCCTCCGCTTTATCCGGGGCAGACGGATGTCATTCCCGCACCGCCACGTTAACATCCTCGCTTTCCGAACAGAGATCTCTTCGCAAAGGACTCAGATTTAGTCGATAAAAAAGCATCTGTGCGTGCTCAAACGCTCCCTGGTTCATACCATAATACGTACTACCACAATATCCAAGAAGCCCTTGAGACGCCCTTGAGACGGTCACCGCCGACAGTACACAGCTCGCAATCCATCGTGGTCTCTTGTATGCTATTTTCCATTTCTTTCCCCTCCGTCTATCATGCCTAGCTTATTAACAAAACGGCCAAGCAGGTCGAGGTCAAAGAAAATGTGTTTGCTTTTTTTTACAATAGTTCACCCAGGGCAGCCATCTCGGGTCCGCCAGATTCCCGAATGCCGATTTCCCAATCTGCACGACGCACGTCATCAGCGATGCACCACAAGACCACGAAGGAAGAGCGAGACACGTACAGCTGTAGATAATGGTGACTGCCATGAGGATACCCGTTCCGCTACCAATAGCACCCATCAAGTCAGCAGCGACGGACAAGAGACCGAGGATGGCCCCTCCAAAGGCAGCGGCAGTGGGGATCACGCGCTTCAGTTCCTTGTACATCGAACCTTCACGGTGACCCGCCATGACCTATAAAATCATACGCTGTCAGCACCGCACAAGAACAGTTTCCAGTATAGGTGCTAACCATCTGTTGATCCTTGAGCTGCTTGGCAATGTCCCGAGGACCACTTCCTGAAACTTCGATCCAAGTCTTGGAAAAGAGAGCACAGGCAGAGACGACAAAGGCGACATAGAGAGCGGTGTGAATTGGATCGAGGAGGGCTTCTTTAATAGTATGAGGGGGGGACATATAGTAAGCGATACCGGATACAGCACGGAGCTGGGGCGAGTCTTCGGCAGGCTATATTGTCACGTGATTAACAAACATCTATGACGAACTCAACATGAAAACTGACCTCCCATACACCAATGAGCTTCACCAAAAGGTTGGACGGGAACCGCGAAGCAAGCATCTGAGAGATGATGAACACGTTGGAAGTGAGAGCAGACTGGAGCATGATGGGCATGTTGGACGTGTAGAAGAGTTTAATAGGGTACGAGCCGCGTTGCCCACGGAAGCGGTTGCTCTTGACAGGAATCTCAATGCGGAAGCCTTGCAAATAAATGACAACGGCAAAGACGACGGCAGTGGCAATCAGGTTCATGATGTTCGGGAGACGGTCTCGCCAGAAAGCCTCGCGGAGTGCACGTCCCTTGTCATTCCAAGTGAAGAAGAGGTGGAAGAGGGCAACAATTGCACCTTCGAACTCTGGACCACGACCGGTGTTAACAGTCGTCGGGGAGAACGCCTTCCAGATGATGGTTTCACAAATGTTGGTAGCAATGAAAAGCGAGATGCCGGAACCAAGACCGTAACCCTTCTGGAGGAGCTCATCAAGCAAAATAACGATGAGAGCTGCGGCGACAAGCTGAATGATGAGCAACAAGCAAATGCCGGCACCCAAATCTTTGGGTTGCCCGTAAAGACCTGTGAGGACATAGACAGTAGCCTGACCGAGAGAAATGATGAGAGCGAATACTAAAGTTTTTGTCAGCAAGGCGTTGGAAATGTTCGGACAGCCCAAGGTAAAAAGACCCACATTTCTGTGCACCACCGAAAAGAGCGCGGTCTTCCTTCAAGCTGAAGTCGACGTCAATCAAGTTTGCACCAGCCAAGAGTTGCATAATCATTCCACTAGTGATGATTGGGCTGATGCCAAGTTCCATCAGGGTTCCGCGGTTTGAAGCAAGGATGACACGCATCCAGTACAGAGGGTCAGCCGAGTCGGAGGACATGATTCCATAGAGCGGGACTTGGGAGCAGACCAAGAAGATAAGGAGCGTTACCGCGGTCCATAGTAGCTTTTGGTTGAATGGTACCTGGCGAAGAATGAGCAATGGAGTTTTTGAATGCTGTTGGTCACGCACCTTGCGGTCTGGGGAAGAGACTTCAGGTAGAAGTGGAAGGAAAGGTCGGACGAGATTCAAAAACCGAACTTTGAGAAAGGATAGTTAGCAGCTTAAAACTGTGGACTAAAAGATGTGAACTTACACCCGCTCATTATACGGAGGAGCCCAGGAGCGGCTAAACTTGCGGCTAAAGGTAGAAAGAGAACGTTGAGCTTGCGAGATTTGACACGCTCCGTTCCAAAGTCTTAACAGACGTGGCAAGATCAAAACATGTACAAACACTTAGTGAGCACAGCCACCTCGACCAATTCAATTTACATCATAGCCACGAGCACTGCACTTGATCAACAACATGGATAACATTAAGACTATAACTACAGGAAGTCATCAAGCTTCGAGACGAGCACCTCAGCGTGGCTCAAAGCGTGCATTGTTTGAAATGCGCGTTCACAGCAGACCTCACAAGGAACGGGATAGATGCTCTCGTGATCTGCTTTCCGCACCTGTAACAAAAATGTGTGTTGCACCCCGGAGTCGCGCACTGTGCGGTGGCGTTGCAAGGAAGATGTACCATCAACGACGGTCCGAAAAAGGCCTATATCGTATGTTCAACTCACCGCCATATGATTGCATCCCCCGTTCTTCTGAACCGGGGTTCGGCATTCTGTGAACGAAGATCACCGACTCATGACACGGTTCCGACGTCGAGGTAAGCAAAGAAACGCGCTTACTTGGACAGTACTTCCATCCCATCTGTCTCACGAGGTAGTCCAGCTCCTCCGTTCCGTCGCAAGAGTGTTTCGGTCTATCGCCCGAAAGGCTTTGCTGACACTTCTTGCACCAGGTATGCTTGCATCCCGGGAACGGACAATGGACTTCTTCCAGTTCTTCATAGTCTTCCTTGTCGACGAACGCCGAGCGGTTGCACCTTGCGCCACATGAGTTCCAGGTATGGCAAATAGGTGGGTCTACGTGTCGATCACCTGCGACAGTGTACCCGCACACACAAATGCGCCATTTCGAGCTCGGACCAGATCGCATACTGTGCTTCGGATACCCCGAGTTGTTGGACCAAGGCTCCGGACACGACTGTTCGTGATCCTCATCAGCAACTACCTACGATTGGATTGGCGGCGGCTGCTCACCAGAAGGACTGGCATTTTCCTGTTCAGCCATGCACAGTGGGCAGAACACGGGGAACTTGCGCTCCTCGATCTTTGAACATACATGTCCTGCAAGACAGCCCCTACAGAATCCGTGAGCACAAGGAAGAAGATGAATTCCTTCCTCCTCAGGTATGTCCTCAAAGCAAATCACGCATTCAAAACACGCATCTTCGTCGGACCCTTCAGACGAGGACGAGATGGGGCTCGGGCTCGTAGGAGCAGACGATTCATCATCTGGGAAGAATATCCGGCAGTGTCGTTTGGTCTGCTCGTATGGTATGAACGTCGTCTTCACGTGTAGTTCTGCTATGCGCGCACTTGACCCTTCTCCCGACGACCCACCACCGACACGGCCAGCGTGCCTGCGGCTCGTCGTTGACGCACCACTATCGACGTCGAACGGAATCCTTTCCCACAGTTCTCTGTGACTTGATCCGGAGGGTTGACCACTTTGGCGTCGGTTTCGATTTCTGTCTCTGCTTGCATCTCTTTCTCTTTCTCTTTCTCTTTCTCTTTCTCTTTCTCTTTCCCAATCCCGTCCTCGATCATCTATTCCCCCCATGACCCTCAATAACGCGACGCTCTCGGTGATCGCCAACGACTCTGCCTCTGACAACAACACAACCCCTCCCGCAGGGGTAAACATACATATCGTACAGCTCGTAAAGAGCTGCGCCTGCCACTGTCTATCGCGCGTCACCAAGTGGTTGTCCACCGGCAAGACCCCCGACAGACGGGCGGCTGTTTGCTCCAAGGACGTGTTGATCACAAGGGCCAGCGTCGTACCGTGGCCATGGCCGTGCTCTGGCTGAGCGAGAGCGAAATCGAGTACAAGAAAGACGTCCTTGGAATTTTCGCGGAGCTTTAGACATACCGTCGTGCTTGCATTGCGGCTCACGACCATGGCTGAGACGGGGGAGGCATGCAGTTGCATTTGCCTACCAAAAAAAAACTAAGTAGTTCAATTTATCAAGGATGAGAAACGACTGACCGCAACGATTGTTTGAGGAGGATCATACTCGGGGGGCCGTGCTTGGTCGCAACGTGCGTGAGCGTACCCTCAAACAAAGGTATGCGATACATTTCATCCAACAGAATTGCCTGTTCGCTGGTCAACTGCTCGCACGGAGACAACATATCCTAAATAGCGCGACAAGTTCAAGTCTCGTCAGCACCGACCGCCTCGACGATCAAACCCACGTCAAACATGCCCCCTGACCCACATACCTCGAGAACATGCCGCTCCATGATGGCACTCAACCATCGCGCCATACTCGGGCGCGAGTTCCCTCGCGGGCGCTGCGTGTGCTTAAACGCGACCCGCACGAAATTCAGTGCGGCAAAGCGACATGCCGAAAGGGTTTGACATGGGTAGCGTCGGACGTCTACGAGCGGGAGGATGCGTTCTTTTCCTGAAAGTACATCTTTGACGACGCCACCGTGATCTGCACCGAACCATGCGGACAGACGTTCGCCGAGCATGAGGTTGGAGGTTTGGAGGTTTGGAGGCTGGAGGGAGAGAAGGGGAGCCCACCGCCTAGGTCTGTGTGTGCCTCGTGTACATAGCGCTGCCACTGTCACTCGATGGGCACAGACACCCCTATAGGCCGTGCGCCGTGCAGCCTCGTGGGGGTGGGGATTGAAACGTTGCATTCATGACGCTTGCCCCAGCACGGGCGCTTCGATAGCATGCTTGCGCTGATTCAGCGTGGCTTCGGCTAGCGAGCTGACTTCTTTCTACTTGTTGGGGATATAAACGCGAACAGAAGAATGCAGATTACAGGTCTGGATATGCACAGCGACTGATACATGGGTAACTCTCCGCACCAGATTCCACCAAAGGGGCTTCCGCAACGACGGCCGGAGCCGCATCAGCAAATATGTACCCTAATAGGGAGCACAAATGCGAAAGTGCGCCGTTTTGCCTTCCTGTATTTCCCGGGGAACAGCAGTTCGGTTGATCGTCTCACCACAGCGATAACAAAAGTGCGTATTACAGCCGGGTGCGATACACTAAAAGTCACAGCAAGTTTGATCAGAACCTGTGTTATGGTGACTCGCAAAACCAAATAGGAGACGCACTGAGAGGTGATTGCAGCCTTGGATTTTCTGAATAGGCGTCTTGCAGTCTATATGTGCAAGGAAGGTCGTGAAGCAGTGTTGATACGCGACGGATGAGGTCCAACTCACTGG
>JBBPQU010001016.1:0-12102 GCA_038092655.1 Boletus sensibilis
ATGATTTTCAGGTGAGCTTGTGTTAAGTCCCAATGCTTACGAGGGTAACGTGGCCCTAGGATCATGGGCATCTGTTCCTGAGGATCCTTCTTTATAACACGAGGTTTCAGGCGCACAGGCGCTCTGCTTTTCTTTGCATCAGATTGCTCCTTGACCATACCTGCCTGCAATGAGGCAATTCGCTGGTAAGTGTTTTTTAGAACCTCTGCCTTATTTTCTGTGGCTTGTTTGGTCTGTTCCTCATCTGCATGCTTCTGTGCAGAGGTGCATCGAGGCACAGGCTTGTCAGGTAGGCCTGGTCGCCAAGTTGCATTAGATGGCCGGGTGTGGCAACTTGAAGGCTCAGCTGGCTGAGTTTCAGTTGCTGGTGCTCTGAATTGACTGGGTGCTACCATGATAGAAGCAGAAGGAGGGTACAAAATGTAGGGACAGTAAGTGCAAGGCTAGAAGGGGGATGAAAAAGAAAGGTGGGCAGTATGAGTTCTATTGGCTCCGCTTTTATTGGAGCTGACCCTGCACTAGTCCTCTTGCTTAGGTGGCACATTCTAAAATTGGCTCAGAACTTGCTCACTCGAGCATGTGCTCCTCCCAGATGCCTCCTTTTCCGTCGTATACACAACTTCAGTACGCCTGTCCGAAGCCAGGCTGCAATCGTTGGTTCAAAAACCAGTCAGGCTTAACGCAACATCTCCATGCCAAGCACCCTCACCCCCCAACCCCCCCTCCAGTCCCAGACTTGCCATCTCCAGATTCTCCCACTCGTTCCTCTCCAACACCTTGTACTCCAACACCTCAAAAAGGGCGGTTTTCTTCACCATCCCAGGACTTCAATGCCGAATATTGTGGCCCTGAAAATATAGTTCTACGGAACTATCACCCACTCTTAACAGGTCAGTCACATACTTTGCTATATTTCTTTATATATTAATTTTTGACATGGCGGCCATGTGACTCAAACAGAGTATTTCTACCTCATGGGGTCCCTCCAAACCCTTTAGAGCCACATCAAGAGGACAACTGGGCTCCATTTCACAATAGGGTGCATTTTGAACTCACCAACTTCCTTTACACTCGCAACCAGATGCCTGCACAGCAAATCAACACGCTATTAGACATATGGGCCGAATCACTCCAGGAAGCAGGTGGCTGTCCACTTTTCGCTGACCACAAAGACCTTTACAAGACAATTAATGCGATACAACAAGGAGAAGTGAAATGGGAAACTTTTTCAGTCAAATACACAGGTACTATGGACGACGATAACGGACTAGCACCTTGGATGGAAGATACCTATAACATGTGGTACCGCTGTCCTTGTCAGACAGTTCACAATCTACTTGCAAACCCACTCCTGGCTTCGAACATGAATTACCAACCATACCGGGAATACGACACACAAACCAATGGATGTCGGTTCCAAGATTTCATGTCAGGCGACTGGGCTTGGGATCAAGTGGTCTGTCAAATCTTCTCCATGTTGACACGCTACTCACAATGCAGCAGAACAAGATTGCATGAGACCATCCAGAATGTGAAGGCGCTTCATTTGTTCCCATTGTCCTCGGAAGTGATAAGACAACCGTGTTGATTGCTACCGGTCAACATGACTATTACCCGTTGTACCTATCCATTGGCAACATGCACAACAGTGTCAGGCGTTCTCACCACAATGGCATTGTCCTTATTGGATTTCTTGCCAATCCCAAGACTAGGTATAACAATTTTTGGTTGATGTCTTGGTCTAATGGAGTACAAAATCTAGCTATACGAAAAGAGGCAAAGATGGCCTGTTTTCGCAAGTTCCGCCAACAATTATTTCATGTCTCACTTGCCCGAATTTTGAACACACTGAAACCCTTTATGATGCACTGGGATGTTGTCTGTTGCAGTGATGAATATTACTGACGAGTTGTTTATGGGCTTGGCCTGTATATAGCTGATTATGAGGAGCAAGCGCTGTTGGCTTGCATCGTTCGCAACTGGTGCGCAAGGTATGTAATTCATGTTCAGGTCCTGTACGTTCACTCTTTAACACACACTGAGCAGGTGCCTTGCGGACCGGACTGATCTGGACACTGGTGGGCTATGGCAATCGTGGGAACACACTGATTTGCTCATTGATGAACTGGACCTCAAACTCTTGTGGGACGAGTTTGGTATTGTTGGTGATTTGGTTGTGAGTTCGTCTGCCAGTGGGTCTATGAATATCATTTTGCTCACTACTTTCTATACAGCCTTTTACAAATGACTTCCCTCGTGCAAACATATACTGCCTCCTCTCGCCCGACATCCTGCATCAATTGATTAAAGGGGCATTCAAAGATCACCTAGTTGACTGGGTTGAGAAGTATCTGATCATCACATATGGGAGAAAATGCGCGGATGAGATCCTTGATGATATAGATCACCAGTGTGTCCTCTGCAACTTCAAACCCACTGTCCTGTCTAACTTTATTTCTAGCATCGCTGTAGTGGCCTCTTTTGCAGGCCTCTGACGTTTCCCTCAAGGCTGACACTTCAAGCAATGGACAGGTGATGACTCGAAGGCCCTTATGAAGGTATGTTCGAGTAGCTGACTCAGTCATCATAATATTCACTGACGCCCATCAATAGGTTTACCTTCCAGCCATCAAAGGCCATGTACTGCGCAATATGGTACAGACCTTTCGTGCACTCCTGGAGTTCTGCTACTCTGTTCGCAAGGATGTGATCACTGAGTCCGATCTCATGATCTTGCAAGATGCACTCTCCCGTTTCCATCAATTTCGCAAAGTTTTCAAGACTGCTGGTGTTGTTCAAAGCTTCTCACTTCCTCGTCAGCACTCACTTTGTCATTACAACGAACTTATCCAATTGTTCAGAGCTCCAAATGGACTATGCTCTTCTATTACTGAGTCGAAGCACATGAAAGCTGTGAAAAGGCCTTACTGGCGCTCAAGCCATCATAAAGCATTGGGGCAAATGCTCCTCATCAACCAACGGCTGGATAAGCTGACAGCTGTATGGATCAGCTTCCAGACACGTGGCCTGCTCATCCCTCGGGCGGGATCCTTGTCTTCCAAGTCAGATTGTACAAATGTTCTTGATGTCTTGGGTAAGTATGTGATGGTGTTGTGTTCTTGTTCTCATTACTAAGGACATCTCCGGTAGTACAGCACAATCAGATACAATGTATGATAGATCAAACCCAAGATGCTCAATTGGAGCATGAAGACTTCCTGCCTGCAGAGGAAAATGCAAGCTGGTTGGAGGATCCCTCTGACTCTGAACCTGTGGATGGTCCTTGCGTCGAAGCATTCACAGTTCTTGCCAAGACACCCCATGCGTTATATTCCACCTCACACTACTCATGGCAATCTCATATCACACCACAGAACAGTATCGGGCAAAGAACATACAAGCGCTCTCAGTCGAGCTCCAAATAACCCATCTCCCACAACTTGTGTGCTCATTCCTGCACACGAAGATCCACTTGGATGATGATCAACCATGTGATACGTGTCCATTTTACACAGGGAAAATCTCTGTTTTCAACTCGGCATCTGCGACATTTTACACGCCGAGCGACCTATGTGAAATTGGGGGAATACAGCGTGAATACATCCATGCCTGCCCAAATTGGAGGAACGAAGGGCCCTGCCGGGACTGTGTGTTCGTTGTCACCAGTCCAGAGGTACCTGGCTTTGGGGGCATGGATGTTGCATGGGTGATCTGTTTTTTTTTCATTCAGCTTCCAAGGTTCTCTGTATCCATGTGCGGTCATTCGTTGGTTTGACCATGTGGGTGATTCACCTGATGAAGCGACAGGCATGTGGCATGTCAAGCCCAGTGTAATAGCCACCAGGCAGCCTAAGCTGGCAGTAATCCATGTGGAGTCCATATTTCGAGCCGCTCACCTCATCCCAGTATACTCTGCAGCAGCCCCATTACCATCCCAAGGTATCCGCCCAAATGACTCATATGATCAGTTCCGTTTATTCTTTGTCAACAAGTATGCCAACCATCATGCGTTCGCAACGGTGTTTTAACATGGTACATGTTATGATCTTATCACGAACGACTTGACCACAAGGCTCGGGACGTATCTCACAGTGCACACTACACTGGCTGAACGAATCAGGTGGGGAGTGGGTCTTTTCTGAATAACACCAGCCTACAAGGACTAAGAGTCCAGGCAATGATCACGGGGGTAAACAAGTGGATTAGACTGGAGAATTCCAGTTGTATGTATCTAGTTTATATACGTTACAGAGTTGCACACAGACCAAGCTGTGTGTGAGAGAAATTACTAAATATGTACAGAGTGAGAGAAGTTGGTCATGGGATAAAAGTAATGACAGCGTGAGAGATGAACAGAGATTAAAACCATGAGGTATGTCACATGATTAGGTCTAGACCTTGGTCATGTGATTTCTCATGATCATGTGTTTGATTACATGACTTAGAAAGTAAAATGATGACATGAGTGAAGAAAAATGGCTAAGTCCAAAAAGTTTGAAAATATTCATATTATAACACTACCCCCTTTTTAGGACTCGAATTCCAGACGAGTTGTGGAAGGTGCAGTTAACGTGAGGTTTTCGTAAGGTGAGAAAAGAGAGTTGAAGTCCGCTACAGAAAGTCCATGAAGTTTTCTTGGAGCTAAGGGGTTCTTTTTATGGAAATTAGTGACTGCTAAAGGAGCGGTGTGGATTATGTTGGCTAATTCCCATGTACGATCGGTTTCATCGTATCCCTTCCAATGGACCAAGTATTCCAGCTTCCAGCCTTTGAGACATGATGCGGCCAAATAGTCTATCTCAAATTGTTCTTCGCCGTCTTGGTCTATTTCAATTGCTTCGGGTCAGACTTTTGGTTGTCCAGGTAAGGTTTCGTGATAAGGTTTGATGTGAGAGATGTTGACCATAGGGTGAATATGAACAGCTTTGGGTAATTTGAGAGTTACGGCGTTAGGAAGGACAGCGGTGATAGCATAGGGTCCAATCCATTTTTGGGTAAGTTTCTTCGCCGTATATGGAAGCTTTAATCTATCTGTGGATAGCCAGACCTGCTGACCAATAGAGTAGAGCGGGGCTTCTAATTGATTCTTTTCAGAATTTTCGATCATTCTTTCTCATGTAACTTCTAACACCTTTTTTATTTCCTTGTGAGAACGGCTCATATCTCCTGCAAAACCAGCCAATTTTCCTTGGAAACCCATGCGTGGGGTGTAATTTCGAGTGACGTTAAAGGGAACTGTACCGGTAGCAGTGGTAATGGTATTGTTGTGGGAGAATTGTGCCATTTTCAACCATGAGGTCCATTCGTTTTGCTTCTTTCCAACGTAAGCGCGGAGGTATTGTTCTAAGTCTCTATTTACGTGTTCCATTTGGCCATCTGTCTGGGGATGATAGGCTGTGGAAATCTTTTGATGAATACCAAGGAGTTTACATAGTTCCTTGGTGAAGGCAGATACAAATTGGGGTCCTCGGTCTGAGACGAGTGAAGAGGGTAGTCCGTGGGTACACCAAATGTGATCCCGAAATAAAATAGCTAGGTCCGAAGATGAACAAGTGTCATGTGTGGGAATGAATACCACTTCTTTGGAGAAGCGGTCTACAACTACACAAATTCCCGTAAAGGAATGTGATTCAGGTAAACCTGTAATGGAATCTACAGACAAATCTTCCCAGGGTTTAGAAGCAACTGGGAGTGGAAGAAGTTTTCCTGCCGGTGCTTTTTGCTTTCCCTTCGTGAGGGCGCACACTTGACAGTGATCTACATAAGTTTTAACGTCTTTGGTGACACCAGGCCACGAAAAGTATTGAGTAAGAGTATGAATGGTTTTTGAGTGTCTGCCGTGTCCAGCAATGGGAGAATCATGACAAAGTGTTATTAAGCGAGTACATAATGATTCAGGTACGAAAATTTTGTTTTTGTCATTTTTGAAAATATTCATATTAGCGTCGAAAAGGAAATTGTCAATAGCATCAATTTCAAGGGAAATTGATTCAGATTCTAACTCCAATAAGAAGTCTGAAGATAAAGAGATGGAGTTAATAAACACAGAAGGAGGAAGTACAGTAATATTAGTGTTATGGTCCAAAACGGCATCCCCATGATCTGGTCGTTGTGATAAAGTGTCTGCACGACCATTACTGGATCCAGATTTATATATAAAGACGTAATTGAATTCTTGAAGAACCACGTGCCAGCGTGCTTGTCTGTCCAATAAGGTTTGTGGTTTTTTCCAGAATTCGAGGTTCTTGTGGTCTGTCCAGATTTCAAATCTTTTGCGACCAATAAGATAGTGGCGCCATTCTTTGAGTGCGCGAATTACTACTAAAAGTTCTTTATTGTAAATAGGGTAGTTGCGCTCTGCGCTATCAAAAGAGTGAGATATGAAGGCGACAGGCCTCCAATTACCGTCATTGCATAATGTGGAGAGTACAGCTCCTGTCATGATGTCCGAGGCATCGGTTTTGACCCTAACTTCTTGTTCGTGATTTGGATATGCAAGAAGTGTGGCCGACGTGAATTTTTCTTTGAGGGCTTTGAATGCCTTTTGCTGATCGGAATCCCATGTGAACGGAACATCTTTCTTGGTAAGATTGTTCAAGGGGCGTGCGATCTTGGCAAAGCCTGAAATAAAATGCCTATAATAATTACAAAGTCCGAGGAATCCTTGGAGTTGCTTTAGTCTGGTGGGAATTGGCCAATCCATGACCCCAGCCACCTTCTTTTCCTGCATCTCTACCCCCTTTTTAGATACTACCATACCGAGGAAGTCTACTTTGTCTTTGGAGAAAGCACATTTTGAGGGTTTAACATAAAGATCATTGTCACGTAAATGACATAGAACCTCTTTTACTACCTCTTCATGCTCCTCCTTGGACTTTTTTGATGTAAATATCATACAGTCGTCGATATAAATTATTACTACCACGTACATGTCATTAAAAATGTCATTCATCATTTGTTGGAATGTGGGGGGAGAGTTCGTCATTCCAAAATACATTACTGTTGGTTCGTAAGCACCAATGGGCGTAACGAAGGCTCCTTTCCATTCGTCTCCTTCCTTGATTCATATGTTATTATAGCCCCATCGAAGATCTAGGGTGGTGAACATATTGGCATTCTTGAGCCGATCAATGAGTTGGGGAATGAGGGGAAGAGGGTAGGAATTTTTGATGGTTCCTTCATTAAGATAGCAGTAGTCGATGATCATTCTCTTTTTTCCATCTTTTTTCGGAATAAAAAATACAGGGGAAGTTTGAGGAGATTTCAAAGGTTTAATATAGCCCTTTTTGAGTTCTTTGTCTATGAATGTGCGAACTTCATCCATTTCGACATCGGATAGAGGGATAACCCAACCTTTCTTGGGGACGAAATCTGGTTTGAGATCTATGGCATGATCCCAAGGTTTTCTTGTGGGCATTCTTTCGGATTCTTGTTCTGAGAAGATGTCTAGAAACTCGTGATAGGTTTTTGGAACCTGTTCCGTTAGTCCTTCTTCTATAGTACAAATGTGTGGAGTAGGATGCACGTAAGGTGCAATGTCTGAAGGTCCAAGTCCCATAATTTTACAATATTGTGTACAATGAGGGAAAGAAATGGTTTTTTGGGTCCAATCAATCTCTGGATTATGGCAGTAAATCCAATCATATCCTATGATCATACGATGGGTTCCCAGTTTAGAAATATAAGTGTCTATGACTTCGTAATGTCCAGCGATTTCCACAACCAATGTTACCGCATGTTGGATCTGGCCAATGGTGCCTTCTGATCCATCAGCGTTGTGTATCGAGATTGGGTTGTCTAGACTATAGAAAGGAATTCCGTGACGTAAAACATAGTCTCTGTCAATAAAAGTATGGGTAGCCCCTGAGTCCAAAAGAGCATTGAACCAATGGCGTTCCCAATCACCATTTTGCTTTTGACACTTTATGACTGTCTCAAGCAAGATTTCTCCGCTGAATGACAAGGTCGTGGCACAATGCATGGTGGTGATAGAAGGTTTATATATAGAAGATATTTTTTGTTGTTTTATAAGAGAATTAAGTACACTATTTTTTGATTCCGGTGCCACGCCCAAATGAGGCACTCTTACGGAAGAAGGAGAAATATGACATAATTGTACATTGAGATCAGAGATAGGGAAATCATTGTCTGTACAAGAAAGAAAAGAAGAAAAAGAAGAAGATGTAATAGGTTCTTGCACATGAGGGCTCTCATTGCTCACGTGCTCTGTCCTTTTAAAGCCTGGGCAGCGCATTGCTGAGCCTCAACTTCAAACTTGTCTCAATAAAAAGCTTCAGCTTCTTCTGAGATGTAATGTTTTTGTTCTGCCGCTTGCGCTATGGGGGCAGATGCCGGTGAAGTGGGAAGGGGATGACCTTGGTAGTGTTGGGCGACTGGTGCCTGTGGGTAAAAATGGGCATACTCATTTTCTGCTGGTTGTTGTGCTATGTAAGCACCTTGGTTGTAGTCCCACAAAAATTGTTGCTGTACTTGCAGCTGGCAGGGAGGTCGATGGTATGGGTTCTGAGGACAGTCAGGCTTGATATGGCCTGGTTTGCCACATAAGTAGCAAGTCCTTGTATCGGGGCGGGCGCCGGGTGCAGCTTGTTGCACTCCAATTTCCATGGGCACACTGCGACCGGGTTGAGTACCTGTTGCCGTGAATTGCAGTTGTTGTGGGGTGGGAGCGGAAGACGGGGGAGGATATTGGTAATGACCTGGGGGTTGTTTGTTATGACTGTGTAACAATGGAACACCAAGGTGTATTCCAAGTCTTATATTGTCTTCTGTCTAGATAGACCGAAGGTCCTAGGACTTATGACTGGCCTAGGTCTTAACCTTTAGCAAAGGACTAAGAGATGAGAGATCCCTAGGACAAAGCCTAGTATTGAGCTGATGTGAGAGACGAGGCGGGTGAAGGAAGACTTTACACCGTAGATTGTGTAGGTCTAAGTTAAGGATACAAGTACAGAGTGGAGAGGTTTATATATAGAGAGAGTAAAGTTCAAGCGGAGCTTGAATGTAAGTAAGGGTAGGCAAGACATGAGTCGTGTGACACGTCGCGTTGCGTGAGTGAGTAGGTAAAGGAATACGACGCATACGAGAGAACGCGTTAGGAGGCAGTGTCTGCGGGATAAATAGGAACGGTTCAGAGAATATGGGGATGACAAGGAAAGAACCGGGTCATGGCGAATAGGATCAGAAAGGCTGTTTGAGGCTATGCTCAAAGCAGTCCTCGTAGGCTGTGTCCTGCACAGCATACTCTGCGAGGGAGGTGACGATGTCGTTCCAAAGGGAAGTCCCTGGGACGAGAGAGTCGAGGATGGGGGAAGGAACAGAAGAGGAAAAGGTGGGGGTTCTACCGTTCGTAACATCGTTGAAAGTGGGATGATGAAGTTGGTGGGCCTCGCTCAATGGCCATCTGTTCGTAAGCTCTTCCAAGTTCTCGATAAACCTCCTTTTGATTTTCGAGATTGGTGAAATCTCCTCGGGGATTGTTCATCCTTGCCTTCTCATAAATGTGGAAGTCTACTGCCTTTTTGAGAAGTAAGATGGTGTGGTAATTGCCAATCTCAGATTCTTTGAACAATATTTCAAACTTTTGGAGAAAGTCATCGATGGTGAAACGATCTCTCCTGTTTCCTCGTAATCTCCCACCAATTCCTCTACGATTACTGTAGGAAGGGGGTAGTCTTTACTATCCAATCTTGGCACCAACATGTGCTTAAACTGTAGAACTAGGTGCGAGACCTGGTATGAGACCAATAAGTCTTTAAACTGTCGATTAGGTGAGAAGCCTCTCTGAGACCTTAGTACATCTATTAAACTACTATAATTCCGCCTCGAGTCCCCCTTCTAGTATGCCGGTTACGCTGCTATTAGATACTCGATCCTCAGTCACTCTATTCGATATGCTACTACGCTGTCACTAGATACTGTACACCTTGTAGTATTCGCGTTTGCGCTCTGCTACTCATACCCCTTTCCTGTCTCACGGTCCATTGGTGGACCCTTATTGCGTTGCAGCTGCTGTGCGCTGGCGTAGTAATCCGTTGTCTCTCTTGATCCACCTATTGGATCTATCTGTTGTGTTATCTATAGAACTGATGATCGGATCTCAGTATTTACGTTTGGATCTTGATCGCGGCCACTTTGCCCGGATCTCGGTATCCTTGTAGATCTTGATCTTTCATTTAGTTTCTTCTTTGATTTCGGACTTTGTATCATACGATCGGATCTTGATCTCAGATCTCGATGCCCATCTCGATCGTCTAGTTTATATTAGTTTCCATTGCACTTGCATTCATCGCATGTTGGACAATTCTTCACGACATTCACGACATTCCCCTTTACCCATCGTGTATAGCCTTTACCGGCCCTCTACCTCATTTACTTACGTCATTTCCTTCCATTGTGTTCTATGATATTCTATACCAGCCCTAAACTGGTTCGTAGTCAGTATATATAGTCATAGTTGTATCACTTGTACGTCTTTATGCTTGAAATTCCCTTTTACTTGCTACAATCCTTTGAGGGTTGTATTGGTAAGTCTTCATTAGGGCTTTGTTATTTGTGACCGATATTTGGTCATTACAGATGGGGTGTCCGTTCTGTCAGAGTCCTTTGAGCTTTTTGAGCGATTCGTGGGCCAAAATGTTGATTCGGAAATATGCCCTTATTTCCTTTTGGAGGGTTGACCAAGCTGGCCAAGCGGATTCTCCCTTTGTGCCTGTTACAGCACCGAGGGTATTCTTAATCTCGGTTTCCTCATCGTCGAGATATTTTTCCAATGTGATTGAGCAAATCCTTCTGCTTTCTTTTCTAGTCACAATAGCACTGCGATGCAGCGAAGCTTGTCAGATTTCCATGATTGGGTATCTACCCAAAGACGGACACAAAGCCACCAGAGACGGAAGGTATGGCAATCGCCGTCCCATTTTTCTGGGTCAGCAACCTTCTTTGTGATGTTGGATCTTTCTCGATCCACATTGAGGTCAGAGAGACAGCCGATGACATCATCGAGATCTATTGTTCCCGACATAGCGACTTGGAGGATGAAGGACGGAGTGAGGGCGGAGGTAAGGGCAAAGGAATTCTATGTGGTAAAGGAGAAAGCCTTGAGTATGTTGGAGGGTGCATTGTTTGTCATGCCCAGGCCAATAGACCTTTCAGGGACGACGAGTAGAGATAGAGGGCGAAATTGTGGGAAAAGAGAGAGAAGTCGGATAGGAAAATCTTCTTTCAGCTGCTTACTATCTGGTATCTTCCAACCAGATTCTGGGCAACCTACAAACTTGCTGTCATAAAAAATACTTCTTTGACCGGAGGTAATACCTTCTCCGCTGTAGAGAGCGTCCGCTCCCTATGGTTGTAAAGCACTGTTTTACCATCTGTCACCACATCAATCCGAGTCCGAAACCAGTCCACTCTGTATCCGTCACAGTCCAGTCAATCCAAAGTCCAGAGTCCTGTTTCCGAGTCCAAGGAAGGTCCAGAACAGTCTAGATAAGTTTTCTTTTACCTTCGTTTAATTCCAATATGCACTTGCGAAGTGCATGTCCGTTTATTAGACAGTTCATTTCCAGTGCTGTCAGCCTGTCATTCATATCTTAGCTACAATATGTCTCATACAACTCCAGATTAGTCTGGAGTATTTAACCCATGTACTTTCCGTGGGTAATACAGTTTTCCGCACGCCAGGATTTCTCATCATCGTATCGTCCATCGTCGTACCGTCCGACAATCGTATCGCCCGTATCGTGTTCCGCCAATCGTTTCCACATCTCCGACCACCATTCGACATCCTCCGCCCATTTCTTTCTCCTCCGGAGTTCCGGAAACTCCGGAATCATTGTTCTTAGTCCAGAAATACTCAGACTTGCAATATCTCAGGTGTAAGTAAGCTGAAGGCACCTGGAATGCCCACCTCCGATTCCATGCCACAGACTATGAATATTCGCTCGATAGTAAGGAACCTCCCCCCCACCCTCATGTCCATGACAGCACATCCCTAATAACCCTGCCGCCGTGGACCACACTTCAATCCCCCACCCCCCACAAAAAAGGCTCCCCAAGAGCCATCGACCACCGTTTTCGACCGAC
>JBBPQU010001017.1:0-12088 GCA_038092655.1 Boletus sensibilis
GATTTCTCGAACTCCTTAATGTGTCCTCTAACAGCATTTTCTCAGTGTATATCGCCCCAGATGCTCATTCTTCGAGTGGCGTCCGGAAGGGCATGGAGTAGCGAAACAGCTACACGTACTGGCGTGTCTTCGATGTCGTTCAGCGGCCGTGCGACCGCCACGACGACAAGCGCCACGACGTCCCGCTTCACAGCTATTCACCTTGATGAAATGAGGAAGGCAGCATCGTCGCAAGACGAGGAGATTGGGTTGAAGGTGTAGGGATTGTTGATGGGCTGGTTATTGTTCTTAGTAGAGGTGAGCTAAATCTCGTATATATTCGCCACACCCTGCTAATGTTGTGCAAGTCTATTCTACCTTGTACACATGAATATACCCCTATTCCGTTGGCGATATTTATGCGACAAGACTGAGTTTTTACTACCCTAATCTTTACTGACCATCCAACACCTCGGGTTGTTCGTCAACCACACTGGAGGTGAGGTACGGCACACTACATCCTAACCTTGAGGGAATTCCTGAAAGCCTCAAATTTATTTGTACTGTCTTGCTACAAAAGATAGTGAATTATATTAACCCAAGAGCCAGGCGCTTTCATATAGAGGATCTGTAGTACCGAACAGGTGATTGAGCATTTCGTGCATTACAGCGCCTAGCTAATCACTGGCCGTCTTCCATGTGAGCCAATTTAACTTCATATCATTGTAAAAGGTTGGCCAGTCAAAACATGTATGTGTCGCTCCCATCCGTTCTGTAAACGAATAGTTGCTTGAAAGAACGACTGGAGGTTCTAGCGTAGAATCCGCTGCGCAGAGCGTTGCTTGTCGTAGGTAGCTGAGACAGTGAGCTGGGTGCTCCACGTAGGGTTCTTCGAGCACTTCTTCTTTTTGCATAGCTTCCAGGATGACGACCATGCAGTGTTGCTGGTGCGTCATGGCAGTACTAAAGAAGCGTCGATTGGAACCGAAGTGGGCGTTGTGGTCTCCAGCGGTGCCCATCCAGAACCACTCATCAGTGGCCTCGGGACTGAACATGGAAAAGCGAACACTTTCTTCGATGGAGAGAAGGACATGTTTCTTGGATGACGGAAATCGGAGGGGATAATCTCCGTCAATAAACGCTGTGGAACAGAATGCTCAACCTCGAATATATTCGGTGAGCCGTGAAATTGACTTACAATAATACTCCAGTGGTCGGTCGCGAGAGAGGAAAACTCTCCTCAGGTTCCGTGCAATGTAAGTATCTACGAGAAAGTTCAAGACGGCAAGTAACACGAATATCGCTCCATAAATGATGTTGCGGTGTGAAAACATATCCTTCAGCGAGTACTCTGGAGTCGTACTAGGTCGATGGCTCGCTGTGTGTCAATGGGATTTGTTATTATGTTTGGCACTATGAGGACGGGGAATTGCTGTACCTTGGAAGGAGATGAACGGACTGCGGTGGGCGATAGATCATAGTTGAAACAGGCATCTATCATGCACACCAACGGAGAATCTCCGAAGAAGCATGTGCTCTGGTTCTAGAACGCATTATAGGCGAGCACCACATCACCATTAAACCAAACACGGCTGAAACGAAGAATTCTGGATAAGGTGTGAACTAAAACGTATAGCTCTGGGAAGGTTGGGAGATAGGTTGGATTTAGACGGAGTCGGATGCAGACGGCGCTTGATCGGTGATCTGCATCATGATCTAGTAAATACATTGGTCCACAAGCAGGAGCCATCGTGGTTCTCCCGGAGTGCTGAATGAGGGCTAGTGCAAACTTGGGTAAGAGCTCGATGACCTGAGACTTGATGCGATGACTCATCACACCACTGCAGCCCTCCGTTGGTTCACGGCCATCCTCCCACCGTCATCCAAAACGAGGATTGGGCCCTCCATATCTATTCACCACAATCCAAGATGTATTCTGCGAACTACGCATCTGTAGATGTCCAGCTTTCCCGTCACGCATCATTGTGTAGACTAATTGAATGGCCCCACTACCCTCCAACATCTCGATGAAGCTCCTAGAGAACCCTACAGGTTGGTCTCGCCGTGTATCTTTTACTCACTAATCACTATCTCGTGCTGCGCAATAGACGCGGATGTTCAACAAGCGCTTGACATTTTCACCAACCTCATGAACCATGGTGAGGCCCGTCAAAAATCCACAGTCAAATTGAATATAGACGTGGATCCTCCACCCCAGATGCTGCGGCCAAAGCCATCACCGGAGGCGAGGTAGATCTGATCCCTGCCTTTGCAAGTTCCATGATCAAAGCGATCGCATTTGCGGGTGGGCATATGTACGCTGCGAGGAACGAGAATGGCCACATCGTCGGATTTGCGCTCTGGCTGCCCCCAGGGCATAATCTATTTAACACGTATGCACGAACTTCGAATCTACAACACACTTACCTGAAAGAGCACAAAAGACCCGAACAATGTGAACTTGGTTTCAACGACTTCATGGGTCGGCTGTCGGACGCAGGAAAGCACTACTGCGCAGGGACGGTATGCTTCCTAGGACTCAAATCTATTGTTTTCGGTACTCAGTGCGCACACAGCTCGGAAGCGAATTCCCAAGGTTTATCAACGAGAGTGTTGGTATTCCAGATGTGCGTACTCTACGATGCCCCTCTATGTCCTTTCCTTGACCGTGTCGTCCATGAGTAGGCAGAAGAGAATTGCTACTGGTGCAGTATGGCCATGGTCCGCAAAGATCACCAAAGACAGGGAATATGTCGAGCTTTGTTCAGGCTCGCTGACGAGGAAGTAAGGGACTTGCGCCAGCGTGCACGCGTGAAGCACACTAATCCAATCTGCTAGGCCAGCAAGACTGGCACAACTGTCGCGTTCACAACTACCGATGAGATAAATGTAAGCCATTCGCCCTTATCCGCTAATATTACTCCCATCATCTTTCTTGCAGGTCACAGTTTACACAAGGTTGGGATATCAGGTCAAGGGTTACACAGTGATGAAATCTCCGTGGGGTGATTGGGAGGCATGGTTTTTTAGGAAGGATACGAAACAGCCTGTTTCTTGATCGCAAAATCAACTGGCCAGTGCTAGGTGTCACAAGGCAATGGCGGATATTACCGTGCGCACGGATGATGATCTATTTATGCATTAACAAATTTGATGGAAGCCCTTGGGAACGTGACCTCGTGCCGTAGTAGATCAAGCGGTAAGAACCTGATGCGGCCACCATGTATCAGATGGTCAATCGTGGAAATACATTTTCGTGCAAATGCCGATGGCCTAATCGTGCAATTCAAACCATAATGGTCAGGGTCGTGGCCTCGATTGAATCACACTCCCCATGCACGAAGAACGCTCAGGATTGCTCCAAGGTGATGAACTCAAAGCCGGTGATGACAATGCAACAATAACTCGTATGTCACTGCTCCCAGAGCATACCGTTCAGACCATTATCTGATCCCTTACGATTCAGCACTTTCGCCAACCGACAGACAGTTTTGGTTTCCAAGTCGCACATGGCTCCTCTCACTACTCCTGGTCGTCTGCATGACAGACTTTGCAGGATTCATCTACGTCTATCGACTTTTCCAGACGCACTACGCCGACTCGGTCGTTCCGGACCATCTTCCGTTTGCGAATCCGTATATCAACCTGAACGGGCTATACCGCTCGGGGACCATCAATTCCTCGAAGATTGAACCTTTCATCAACAAGCCACGGATCGCTGCACAAGTATTTAGCGACCGTCCTGATGCGCCGCCGCCGAGGGGACAGGAGATAGTGTTGGATCGGTATGGTACGTTGGCGACAAATGAGAGACACTTACGGGTTGATACAACCGTATGTTTATCTGAGTTTTGGTTTGCGATCACCATCACAGCGACTGGCCGACTTACTGGTACTTGACCAGACGCATACCATACTGCAGTTTCGCGCCATTGATTTCGGGATGGAGAAATGTTCGCTCGCGATTCGTATTCCTTACTCGGATGACGAGTTAGAACGCGGTGCCCGTTTCTCCCTCGGCGAAGGCTCGAAGCTTGATATCTATACCCTCGATGAACCGAAACCCATCAATGTCCAAAAGCTCTCCTGGGCTTCGCGTCCACCTCGCAGGGAGAGAGTGGCCACCGTCAAACCGAGAGCCGGGGAAGAAATCACACTATTGTGGTTTGCTTGTCCGTGGAGCAGCTTGCATACGTTCGAGATTGCGTGTGCTGATGGGGGGACAGTGGATTGTCTGGTTGATGTCTGGACTAGTCAGAATAAGACTTGGGGTAAGTGCCATTTATTACATTGCCGTTTTGATGTACGCTCATGTCGTGCTGCAGGTGCCTTTCTGTATCAACACCAGACGGTTTGAGAATTGTGGATCTCGTTGTAACGTCGTACACATTCATACGTATCACTGAAATAGGGCTAGAATTGACATGGCTTAGAGGCGTCACGTCAGTGGAAATGGTTTTGTCGATAAAGTAAAGTTGTAAGCCCGCGGTGTTCGCACTACGACGATAGGTCGGGATCAGGGCTATTGAATTACAATTCCAAGCCCGCCTTTACACCAGACTCGACACTTGGCACGTCCCCGCCTGAGGTTATAGGCCGCAGTCCGATAGCAGAGGCCGTGTTAACCCCATATCGTTCCCATGCTTTGTCATCAGCGATGCGCATGATGATCATCTGGGGAGAGATGCACTGTCCGTCCAACCAGTCAGCCATAATGAAATGCGCGCAAAATCACCCATAAGAACGAGTTCAAAGCGAGACTCACAGTAAACATCACATAAACCGACAAGAAGAAGATCGAAATCTCGCTTCCCATTCCATACGAAACCAAAAATGCAATCCCCGCCACCGCATAGGGCAATGCACTTTCCACAATAATTGGGATCGTACCTGCGTACCTCATCATCTCCTTCCCCCTTGCGGTCTGACGAGTGGTGTGCACCGCCATCCCTAGATACGAGATTCGTGCGCAGATCATGGATGAGACCATGACATTGAGTCCGATGGAGATGGCAGCATAGGTGACACCGATGTGGGCAGCGAGACCCATGAAGAAGTCACCGGAAGGGCCGCCAGAGGTGTAGAGCTCGAGGATACCGAAAACTGGGCGGGGAAAGGAGAAGGGGTTAAGGGAACGGAAGTAAGAGAATAGTTGGGGTTGAAGGATTAGATGTGGGCACATACCGAGAGTTGCGATCCAGAGGATGGACGGGAAAATCAAAACCAAGAGGTTGTTATAGACGATAAAGCATCGGTAGATCTGTTTTCGGTAAGCATGCACGGCGAGGCGTGCTTCACTTAGCATTCACCCAAGCCTCAGGCTACAGTCGACCCACCAGAAGAGCATCACTCATCAACTGCAAAATGATCGACGCAGTAGTTCCCATCGTCTGATACCACACAGATGCATACGTCGCGAGGTATGCTGCAGACCCACCCTCGAACCCTGCGTTTACGATCCACATTTCCTGTCCGAATACTGCTTGGACGGCGACGAATATGGTTATGAGGAAAAGGAGGGCAGTGCTGAAGATCGCAAAGAAGCGATTGGTACGGGCGTGTTTCGCGTCTGGGCGCAATAGGGCTTGGATTGTCTTGACGTATAGGACGAGTTCAACACCTGTTGCATGACATTCAACGATCAGCGTACGTAGAACACCATCAATTCCCAAATAACGAGGCCATGAGCAGAGAGGAAGAGAGGGTGTGACTGACCATACAAGATGGCATTGAAAGTATTGCCGACGTAAAATGAGTTCTGGAACAGTGTGCCGGACATAGTTGCCTTTGACTTAGGCCTGGGTAGCGATCGTCAACCTAGAGTTCTTCGAGTTCGTTCAATCTCCGTGCGCAGCGGTCAGTGGATCACAGGTCGTCAAGTTATGAGGATGACCTTCCTCGCACAAACCCGCGGTCGAAGCTCATACTTAATATTCGCGTCAAACAATCAAGGTACAAAGGGACCCGTTGGTAGGTCGGACTCGGACACGGGGGAAACTCCCGTCCTGTCACTTGCCTCAGAGGCCTTCTTCTCCGTGGAATTGCATCAGAATCAGTACCAAGAGGAATCCGTGGATCGACATGGATAGAGTTGTGATGGTATCTCCTGGTGAGTTCATAATCCATGAGATTCGAGAGGTACGATCAGAAATTAGTCGGAGGGTGAAAGGCACACTGGCAATGCTACTCAATGGTTGACCATGTATATGGCCGCAAAGAGTTCTGCGGTCTCACGGATGCGGCGTCAAATCCATCACGAGGGGAAAAGTAACAGGGTTACGTACCTCGGACCTTGGCTGGTTTGATACGAGATAGCCCAGACCAGCGTGAGATATCATCAAGGGGCTACCCCGCAACCCAAGGGACCGGGATCATCCGTTTCCTTCTCTCATTTGATCGTGATAGATCATGGCGTCGTGGCGACACAGTGACGGTGGGAGGAGACTCAGGAGAGTGCATAACTACTTATGTATGGAGTATGTCCTGTATGGGAAGTAGTAATGGCACCAGAACAACTGTACGAGTTAATGTCCCATGCATCGCATCGAACCGTGCCTGGTGACCTAGAGTCGAAGGTCGACCGCTCGACGCTAATTTCAATGTATCTGATACTAACTAGGGCCAGTAGGAAATCACCTAGGTCTCCATCAGCACCATGAGTGATGCGCTGATTACTCTGGACTTCACACAAGAGGTTACTCTGAACGTGGGACTGTTGTCTGTTACTATTGTTCTCATGACCCAAGCCTGCCAAGCGCTAGATTGTGACTAATGGGGTTAAGTATGTAGAAAGGTAACGTTTCTCATTCAGACTCGGCGACCTCGAGGCAACCACTCCCATTGGCTAGGATATCCACGATACCCACGATACGATGGTGTATCCAATTCTCACGTCTGATTGACTTGGCAGGCGAAACGACGATGCCAGGGATATTTGGGCTCGTAGAGCCTTTCCGACCTACGTATGCGCGCGTCAGCGACGAAGAGAATGATCAAGACAATGAGCAAATCCTACCAGACTACACGGAAGACGTTGAACTACGGCATCCAGGACGCGAACTCGAAAAGCATTGTCCGACATGCACACTTCGGAAGATACATATCGCGCGGCGCAACTTTTCAGACTCGTGGTGGCCATGGATCGCACATGCTGTTCTGATTTGTACATCGGCTGTCCTTCTCGGCCTCTCTCTCAGGATGTCATTACCGTCTTCGTCGGCGTGTGATGTGCGATGGGAAGAGACGAGTGTGTTTTGTGAGTATCGTTACTTCCCTGCTTTCCCTTTCTTGTCTGGAGATCACTGTCCACATGGTTGTGCACACCATTGAATCTCGATTTTCTCGGTAACCTAGCACCAGCCAAAGATGCGATTTATTACCACGCAACCATCTTCAATGGGAGCTTTAGCTTCCCCTCGGTCTATCGCGGGGTTCCTACCCAGGATATCGACGACGCATGGAACCAGGTTTCACGAGATGGTGAGCACATGCGCATTACTACGATTTTGATTTTTTCGAGTGCCGTAGCCTGGGCACGCTGATCCTTAATGCTGTTATGACCCGTGTTACTTTTATAGTGGGGTTCATCCGTGTTTCGGAGAGGGATCTCGAAAGGATGGGGTATGGGGATACGTCAAGATCGTATATGGCGCGGTACCGAAAGGAGGACGGAGGAGGGTATTTGGCTACGGTGGAGGTGTTTCATCAGCTGCATTGTTTGGTGTGTTATGTGCCCCTCAATCTTCAAGGTTAGCTGGCTGATCTACGTTGTACGTCTGTGGCGAAAAACGGCACTAGAATCTGCTTCGCAAGGTCACGTACCGAGAATACTATGAGAAGACCGACCCGAGCTTTCAAGAACCGCCCAAGTTCTTCAGGACACATCTAGGTGCGTGTTCCCCATTCCATTCTCCCTTTTTGCGGTCTGATCGACGCCACATCGGTAGACCACTGCATCGAATTCCTGCGCCAAGCACTGATGTGTTCGGCGGACGTAGCGATCATCACGTATGACTGGGTAGAAGGCCACGAAGAGCCGTACCCGGATTTTAACACGAAGCATGAATGTAGAGATTTTGAGAGGGTGTTAAGTTGGGGAAGGGAACATGTCGTGAATGTCCCGGTTAGTCGACTGGGACGTGTTGGGGACGAGGTAAATTTGAAGGAGATTCCATGAGGGTGTCGTGGTGTCCACCATCACTGAAACTAGTGCAATGGTTTTGTCGTGCTGCAAAACGGGCGTTATAATCGCATGTATTGTTGTTCCTCTTCGCCTGTCACATTTTCAGATGCACTTTCTCCCATCATTGATGACATTCAGAGGTTCAACATAAACAAGCCATGATGCCCATCCATGATGCTCTTCATGCATTTCTTTGACCTGAGACTGTATCGTGGACCCTTTTCATCATCACTGCAGTCGATACCTTTGGCATCCTCGTGATCTGCTGTGTTAATGATGGACCCTTCGGCTCATTCGTACCGGCGTTTGAACTACATGTCGTGAGGGTCAGCGGTAGGGGTCAGCAACTCATCCTGCATTCCTGCTTCGGCCCCATTGTGGTCCACCTAACTTCAAGAGGTTGGAAGATGGTATTGAGCTTGGTATCCCCGGTCGTTATTTGCGCAGCGGATAAACATGTCACCATTTGCAAAATGTATGTCATGTCAGAGTTGTTAGAATTCTCGTTTAGATAGCCTCACATGTTGAGCAGCAGGCAGGCCATGTCAAAACAATGGGTCAGCGTGACTGTCAGCAAAGGAAAAGATTCAGTGACAAAGGGAGACTCGCCATCGAATATTGAAGTATAAAGGTCCAACTGGGTGAACCCGATCTTGGGAAGGCAATTGTACATCCTTGAATCTCCATCGCAATGAACCCAAAGGAATGTTGTTGTCCAACTCAATCAAGGAGAGGCCGGTTGAATGGCTTACCGTTCGCCACCTCCTTTGCTGAAGCGCTGATTCCTTGTTGAGTGCTGTCTCATCATATCTCCATGATTTACGTTGTCGTCAATAGCCTCGCGCTCAATAAATCCCAGAATCGCCTTCACGTGTGCCTCTGACAGTGGGGCATAAACAAAACCAGCGTCACTAAGTGCGTAGGCTATAATAGTGAGTTGTCCAACCTTGAGCATCTGAACCACTTCAGGTAGCTCCCGCCTAGACATGTGTAACAACCAACAGTTGAAGGACAAGGGCAGCGCGAGCAAAAGGAAGGACCCAAAGTGAAACTTATGGCAAGTCTTAAAGCTACTCATACTAATGGAGGCACTGGAGCCTGCCGTTTGTGGTAACTCATGTCGGTGCCAGAGCGGCTCTTTTCTTGGCAGTCCCTACGTGCCTTTTTTTCGGGCTGGGGAGTGAAGCTTTAATGAAGACTAGGACCTGGTATGGCACCGACTCTGAATTGACTTACTGGCCATGAAGCCAATACGGTTTATGCTCCTGCCCAAGGTCCATGTCCGCTTCCGTAGGGTCAGCTAACTACACCCGAATATGAGGTTCTTTGACCTTTTACGACGAGCCTGGTACAGAATCCGTTATCGATGCTTAGCTATCGATAGCACATTCATTGTTTGGCGTCGCGTCAAGAAACTAGAATGTCCACCGTGGTGACCGAGTCGTAAATTGCCGCGTTATTCATTATACGTGTGTCCAGCCGTTGATCGTCATCTCGCAGGAAGCAACCAGAAGAGTTGCCGACTGACGGTGCAAGGAATATCGTGAGGTATGTGTCGCTATTGGCTGATTCTCGACGTTATCTTGATGTTATCGACGCAGTAGGGATGTCGGTCAGGACGCTCCGGCTCCTCGTTCATCATCCGCCGCCCAATCTATGGACAACGCCAACCAGATCCCGGTTGACGACGGGAAACAAGCAGAATCGATTGATGTGGTCTCCACCTCTTCTGAGCCAAGGATCATCCTGGACATTCCTTTAGACTGGACCGGCCAAAGAGACCAACCGATCGACATCAGCACCACTGCGTCCCCTTACGTCTTTCGCCTCGTCGATTGCAATCAACTCACACAACACAAGCGGCTGCAAATCACAGAACATCCGTACTTGATCGGCACTCCATACGCGACTGTGTCGTACGTTTGGCGCGGAAAACCGGTCGAGCTTGAGGCAGTCCCCACCTTTCAAGTGGCGGGCACCCTCAACGCCAATCCCGTCAGCGCCGAGGTCCTTCATCACGTATGCCTCGTCGCGAAAAAGGAAGGCGTGAACCTCTTGTGGCTCGATCTGCTGTGTATCGTGCAGTCAAGCGAGGACGACAAGGCCTGGCAGATCGAGCACATGTACGAGTTGTACATGCATTGTGCTCTCTGCATCATCCTTCCCGCGGGTTTGCAGTACATCCCGCGTCTCGACGAAGAGACTGGGTGGATCCACCGTGGATGGACGCTGCAGGAGACGTTAGCGCCGAAACGTACCGTGGTCATGTTTCAGTGGAGCTTTGGCTCAGGTAAGGAAATTTTGATGATCACATCCTTATTTGACGCTTGACACCCGCGCAGGCTTCGTCGTCGCTAGCCCAGGTTTCGGCCCATCTAGCACTGTGACAGAAGTTGCCCCAGGGCACCTCGCCATTGCCATTGTCAAAGATATTGTCGATGCATGCGTAATAGGGTCTATGTTTTTCTTTCGCGAATTCCCCGGGGATGACCCAAACGTTCGACCACTGTTTATGATGAAGGTGAAGATATTTGGTCACCAATCTCCGAACCTGCTATCGCTGGCCGCTGCGATGGACAATGTGATTGGCGTCGAACAAGACGTTCGGGAACACGCTATCTGGCAGTGTGCCATGATGCGGAATACGTATGACCCCGTCGACATGATCTTTAGCATCATGGGTTTGTTCGGCGTGACTCTTCCGGTCAAGGCTTTCGCCAAGCATGACCGCATAGGAGCCACGATAGCGCTCGCCCAGAAGATACTAGAAAGTGGAAAGAGTGCAAGCTGGTTGGGGATATCATTCCGCTTGCCACCATGTCGATATCTCGCTACCTTTCCTACCTTCCCTCGCACTGGCCTTGCAGAAAAGGCGCTTGTTCGCACCAAAGATGGCTTTCAGGAAATGGCGGATTTCATGGACTGCGAATTTCCGAATGCAGATGCGCTTCAGAGTGGCATGCCGACGGGGACGATGGACGACGCTGGCTATTTCACGTTCAGAAGTCGGTATGCATATGTTGTTCCTGTGCGTCAACAACCTGAGAGCAGCTCTGTGGTAAGCATGTTAGGAACATTTCATGGAAAGAAAATAACAATAATGAGCCCGAATGCCATACTAGCACTTGCTCGTCAAGGCGGTTGACGGAAGTGTTTGGAGGGTAGTGGAGTCGCCACCCACGCCCCCACTCACTTTCGCTGTCGTTGTCGGATGGTTCAACGAGTACACACCCGGCAAGACATTGGCGCTCCACTATTACTGGATCAAAGTAATACTCATACAGGAACATGCACATGGGAAATACCATATCGTGCGTTTCGGAGCGATGAACCAAATATTCCGAAAGGACGTCATGAGGTGGAAGACGCGCCACTTTACCGTTGGAGGACCTGATCCACTACCACAAGGTCACCGAAGTGCTGGTGATGAAAGCGAAAAGGGAAGTGAGATGGTTGAGGATATCAAGGACGGTATGGGATTCGAGATGCGGAGGATGGGGTTGGAGGGACGCTCTTATAAGAGCTGGAAAGACTTGAGTGGTCCAAGGGCAGCCAAGGCTTGGTCACAGCTTTCATTGGAGAAGCTTTACGCGACGGTTGATCGAGACACGCGCCTCGCAACGGACTGGGTAGAAGGATTCTTATAACCAGACCAGGCCATCGTGCTTATGATCCTCCTATTTACAACGTTGTAGCCTCCGAAGCAGTTGTTTTTCCCTTCTTCGTGCGATTGTATCACTCGTGGATGGATGCATCCTGGACTGTTGCACAGTCGTCAGAACTTACGAGAGATATCTAGTGCGACTGAGCGTGCGCTAGGTAGAGATGATGAGCATCAATGGAATGGTGGGGGTAGGGGCCCGAGGTGGTGGACGTACCATCAGGCGACGGGCACAGAGGTATGCTGTGGGCGTTATGCTTCATCTC
>JBBPQU010001018.1:0-12087 GCA_038092655.1 Boletus sensibilis
CGACGATGACTGTCGAGTGCGGCATTCAACGCCAGCAGCTCCGGACTGAAACCACCGACAAAGGTGGTCTGATGGTCCTGTTGACTGATAGGACCAGGCGGATCTGGGAGCTTCTTCTCAATGGGTTTTTTACCTGCCAGAGCCAAGGCGTCGAAACTCTCGACGAGATCATACCGCTTTGGAGGTGCAGGGAGCGGACTGCTCATGATGGCTGGAATCAACCCGATGAAAAAGGGTCGCAAGCGAGGGAGCTTGCGCCCGGAAGAGAGGATCCCACGCGTGTACAGGACGATATTGGAAAGCTGACTCGAGGAGGAACAATGATATGCATCGCCATAAGCGATTGTCTGAAATAAGAGTGAGAACATCGCCCGTATAAAATCCGCGTCGTGAGTTACAACAAACCTTCAACTTGTTTCCCTCCAACGTGAGTCCCCACCGCTCTTGTCAATTTTCGCGAGATGAAACGCACTGGGCTCTGATATGTTTGATGCCATGCACTACGCTCTCAAAGGAGAGCGGCGGCCTAGAAAACCGTTGACTGACCTTTCTATTTACATTCAAAAAGTCTTATAATGAATCGTCGCTGACTGGGCTGCATCTACTAGGTCGTCGTCGGAGTGAGAACTATTGCGTTGTTGTAGCGTACAGCTGTCGACTAGTACTCAGACCAATACATCTACCACCATGGCTGATCCACAAAACGTCGCTGCTGTCTTGGATGAAATGAGTGCGAGCATGGCCTCTACCAGAGAACTCATCCGATCTTTAAAAGAAAAGTAGGCCCAATCAAACACCAGCGTACGGACGGATCCTGACAAAACCGCTCGCAGGCAGTCCTCCACGGACGACCTGGACACCAGAGACGGCATATCGCTCTTGTCTGTCAAACACCACCTCATGTTGTTTTACCTTCAGTCGCTCGTTCTCCTCGTCGCACGGCGTGCAGCGGGCGACACGCTGGAAAACCGGACAC
Source organism: Boletus sensibilis (assembly GCA_038092655.1). Classification (NCBI taxonomy): domain Eukaryota; kingdom Fungi; phylum Basidiomycota; class Agaricomycetes; order Boletales; family Boletaceae; genus Boletus; species Boletus sensibilis. The sequence continues at coordinate 977 of JBBPQU010001018.1, forward strand.
CAGCATCCATGCCTTTCAGCACCGCCGAACGCGACACACGCGGGGCAGGTGTTGGCGATCTGGTGGATTTGATGATCGAGGGCCGCGTCGTGCTTGAAAAAATAAAAGTCCTCGAAAGCAGGATCAAGTACCAGATCGAGAAACTCGTTCGCATCGCAGACGATGCATCGAAAAACGTTGCCGACGGTAAGTCGTACTCGCTCGCTCTCGTCCGATGCCCACTGACGGCGCTGTCGTCCACACCAGACCCCTTGGCCTTCCGACCCAACCCTCAGAACCTGGTCAACGGTGACCAAGCCTCGGACGCGGCGTCGGACGGGGACGACAACGAAGAGGCAGACAATCGCGATGGCATTTACAAGCCCCCTAAACTGGCTCCTATGCCCTACACAGAAAACGCTGGCGACAAACGCTCCAAACGTCAACCCATCCCAAAAACGCTCTCCTCACTCCTTCACCAAGACCCGTTGCGACCGCACATCGAGTCTTCATCTGGCCTGGGCGCGATGCCCGCGCTGGCCTCGGATCGTGCACGCGAGATTCAACGGATGACCGAGTTCGAGGAGGAGAACTTTACGCGGTTGATGATGAACAAGAAGGATACGCGAAGGCGGAGGCGGGACGAAGAGGACCTTGCACTGGGTGGAACGGGTTCCAGTCATGGGCGACGCCGTGGCCGCGGCCTGGAAGATGAATTCGAAGATGTGTTACGTTCTGTGGGAAGGACGAGGATGGGCGCCATAGGGGACGGGTACGAAGAACTTCGACAAAAGGGCAAGAAAGCCGATGCGTTGTCTCGGTCTAGGACGAGGGTGCGGGACGATATGGAGGATGGGGAGGGCGAGGCACGTCAAGTAAAACGGAGTCGATTCCAGAAGGAGCGGCGGGCTCTCGGTAGGAAAATGACCAAGACGAGGAGATGATAGATTGTTGGTAGACCATATCAGTACACTTGGACTCTCGATGACTTTGTGCAACCGAAAGAGGAAATCCCCTATTACGCGTCCGAACGCGCTTGCCAACGGTTGACTCACGCTGAAACCCGCTATATACCCTCACTCACATCCACCTGATGAAAGCGGCCAAAATGACATCCATCATATCTCAGAAACGCGTCGCAGTCAGTACCATCGCCAGCGCCGGGTCCAAGAAGCGCAAGGTCGAGATCAAGGCAACCATGTCAGGACTCAGCACCCCCTGCCATCGTCCCGGACCTCCCTGACCACTGAACCTCTCCCCTAGGTCGACGATCGCCGTAACGACAACCGGCGCTGGCGATACCACTCAAGACGCGAGCGATATCATCGAGAATCTCGAACGGGACACGATGGGCGCTTCGTGGAGGACCGCGCTCGAAGCCGAGTTTACCAAGCCGTATTTTCGCAAGGTGCGATCTCTCAGTGTTTTTTTTTTGCACGACGACTTCCAGGAGTGTGTATGCTGATCCGTTTTTCCCGCGCAGCTCAAAGATTTCTTGATTTTGGAGACCAAGTCGTATCAAGTATACCCGCCAGGTGAGTGTCTGGGCCGGAGTGCCTACATATTGTGACGGTTCAGGTCGAACTCGCGCGTTCGTCCAGCTAGAAACATCTATTCGTGGTCACGATTGACCCCACTCGACGCCGTCAAGGCTGTCGTGATAGGACAGGCAAGACCCTCGTCCTTTACCTCCCATTACTCCAACTCACCACCGATCCAACGTTCAGGACCCATACCACAACCTCGGCCAAGCACACGGTCAGTCACACCACGCTGAACGAGCCCACGTCTGACGTACTGACTCTACCGTTGCAAAAGGACTCTCGTTCTCCGTCTTGCCACCGACGAAACTGCCCGGATCGCTCAAGAACATCTATAAACAGCTCGCGAGCGACATCCCTGCATTTTCCCCTCCCAAAACAGGGTCAGTCACCTCTTCCCTCCTCCCCCCCTATTTCCCGCGCTCACAACCCCAAATCCAGAGACTTCACGCCCCTCGCCAAAGCCGGCGTCCTCTGGCTCAACACCTGCCTCACCGTCCGCGCCCACAAAGCCAACTCGCACGCCAAAAAAGGATGGGAATCATTCACAGACGCCGTCCTCGATGCCGTCCTCGCGCGCGCCACCGATACCGGACGTGGGGTGGTCTTTTTCGCGTGGGGACTCCCCGCTCAAAAGACGTGTGAGCGGTTGCGGATCGACGAGGTACGTCTACGTCTCGAGTTTATTTATGCGTGCGGCGTTGCTGACGTGCCTTTTTTTTTTTTTCCGTATCTGCACCTTCGGGTTTGGTTAGAAGAAACACTTGGTGTTGAGGTGGGCGATTCTTTTCGAGCCTCAGGTCTTGGTTCAGAACTGACGCGGCTCGTTCGCCAGGTCCGCACATCCGTCCCCTCTCTCTGCGCATCGCGGTTTCCTCGGAAACGGACACTTCAAACGGGCCAACGAGTGGTTACGGGAACACGACAGGGACGCGATCGATTGGACGGTACTCGGTTTCTCGACGACACCTGTCATAGCCTCGTCGTCGTCGTCGTCGAAATCTAGATAACTCCCACCGTCGTCGTACGTGTGCTTTGTAGTGTGTGTACTGTTTGTTCTGTATACGTGTCCATGTGTGTAACAAAGACGAAAGTGTTACAAAAAACAACGAGTTGAATCGTCAAGAACATGCTGCTACAATCGACAAGCAAAAAGTAAGAAAGACGTTTAAAAAATACATTCAGATGGTTCTTCAATGCATCGTGAATCATGTCCGTCCCATGTTCAGTCTTTTTTTTTTACAAGTGTTCCGATTAGATGACTGCGCTTTCATCGCCTGTTCCATCCACCCCCAGGATTAGCACCCGCACCAGAACCCTGGCCCTGGCCCGAACCCGAAGCACCAAACGGACTCATGTCCGGCGTCGTAAAATACCCTCCCGCAGCCGCGTTCAACGCACTCATGTCAAACCGCATCGGCTGAAACTGTCCCTGATGCGCAAAATTTCTCGCCGCCGCTGCCGCGGCGAGCATGTTGAACTGGGACACGTTGGGTGGCTGCATCTGCACCGGCGCGTGTCCCTGTCCTGGCGTGCCTTGCGTCTTGGAGGCCGGCGTGGACGGCGGCGAGAGCGAGGTCGGGTGGGCGTGGACGTGCTCAGGGGAGGCCGTCGTGGCGGGCGAGGTCGCCGTTGGCGTCGTCTGCGGTGGTTTCCAGTTCTGTCCGCGCGTCGGTTCAGCACACGAATACCAAGAGCGACGGCACGCACTTGTTGCTTCCCAGCGCGATACAGCTCCTCCAACTTTTCATCAAAGACGCCCCGTTCCTCGAATTCATGGTATGCCTTGTACAACCTCAGTGCAGAGCGCGCGTCCTCGATCGAGTCGTGTGTCTCCCTCTGAATGTTCTCTCCGAGAACAAACCAGGAGAGGAAACGGAGCGAGAGACGGCGCTGGCGGTTACGGAGGAAGTACAAGTCGACTGTATCGATCACCTGCTCGGGCGGGACGAAAATGTCTGTCGCGTGGTCTAGAGTGAACCTTGGAATGTCGTGGACAAGTTAAGAACTGACTGATGATCCGGAAATCCTTGGAGAGCCCGTGACCGATAAATATGCATCCTCGATCGACGAGCAATCGTAGCTTCTTGTACACAAGCTTCAGCGGCGTCAACGTGTGCCTTGACAAGTGCGGATCCAAGTCTCCGACTACGTGCGGTGCCAAGGGGCTCTAGTTAGCGACGCGGAGGGAGGCAAAACTGAACGTACACTTGATGCCTGAGAACTCGGTAAGATAATCGACGATGACCTCACTCGTATGGATATGGTCGTCGATGAACGGGATGCCTTCTTTCGGACCGTCCCCTCGCAGGACCGAGACGCGTGCAAGACTGAGGCGAGCAGGGCGAATGACACGGTTCGTACCATCGGACCTGAACTCTGTTTCTTCCTGTGGAATAGAAACACGTGTTTGCGGAGATGAACGGGTTGAGTCGAATGCGAACCCACCTGTTGCATAGACACAAACTCGGCATCAATCGCGACCAACGTCCCGGGTTTGGGCAACTCCTCGAAGCGTAAACATTCGTGCTTGATCAAGCTCTTGTCTCGATTTCTACGTCACGTGCCCATTCAACAGCTCAGAAAAATGATGAGATAGACAACGTCGGTACTTACACAGATATAGACGTATCGCGACTCAATATCGAGGGGTCGAGTCCATCAGGGAGACCACTAAAGTCGAGTTGAGAGCGCACATCTTCTCGTTCGAGATACAACACAGCGGGGACCTGGTTTTCCCTTAAAGAAGCACAACATGAGACGCGTAAAGTGCGCACATACTTTCCAAGTACTCGGGAAACTCAATGCCTCGTCCTCGGAAATATTGCGGACTACAAAGTCATTGAACAAGAACCAAGGTCCCTTGAGATGCGGTTGGCTTTCTGCTTCGGGTACTAAAATGAAATTAGACGCGAAAAGAGAGGAAAGTAATCAACGTGACTTGCCCTTCACGATCGCAACCAAGTGCGAGTGTTTTGCTTTTGTCATAATCTGACAAACGATAGCCTAGAGGGGAAGGATTGATCACAGACATTTAACGCACGAATAACCGCATATACGCACCCGGAGCTCATAAGTCACGCTCTCGGTGTCGTCGATTCCCTCTACCTCTCCTCTCACCTCCACCGTTGGAGTCAAGAACCTCCCAGTTCTCGTATCCATCCAATACCTCAGATTGTCGTCGTTATATACGCTCGCATTTACCGCCAAAATGGGGGGGAGATCTGCGCTCGGGATCGAGCGGCGAGAAGAAAACATAGAGAATTGTTTGCATGTCTGACAGGTGGCTTTGTGGGTCATTTGGCGGATTAGGGACGCGCGGAGAATATCAGCAAAGGCGGCCTGAGGGGGAAGTTCATTCGGAAGCAGCTGGGTGTCGACGATGGTAAACAGTGACCCGGGTGAGAAGAGAGATATACCTTTCTCGGATAAATCATGTCAACGACATGCGTCATGTTCTCCTTCTCCCTGACAGCCTTGCAGCTCAGACACACGATGATATTCTTTGCGTCGATCCCCAATAATTGTGTCACAGGGGCTGCCGCGGGTGAGAAGGAGGCGTTTATGTTAGTGTGAGTATCAGCCTGAAAGGCAGTGGAGGCGGAGAATATCAGGGGGTTATGAGGGAAAGAGTTGCCTTCCGAGCTGAGATGATCAATGAGGAAACGATGGAATGACTGGATCATGTGAGCGTAATCGACCTCGGTAGGTTCACGACCGTAGTCGATCAGTTCGAGTTGGTTTTGGGCTTGTTTTCATCGCACTTTTTCCTCGAGAAAATTGGGGGGAGGATCTTACCTTGAGCAAGAACGCCGACAGTCTTGCAGAAGTTGCTTGATTGACAGTTGGTCCCGTGTGCGTCCTCGAGCATACGCACGACAAAGCCGAGCTCGCATAACAAACAGTGTTCTCTTGGACAGTTGGTCGTGATATGCGACTTGGCCAGCTTTCTAATGAGAAGAGTGTGGTGCATTACTTGTAAGATCGGATTCGTGTACGAATTTAGGATGTGAGTTTCGAGACCACTATATGCTGTTTTGTTGTAGAATCTGAAGGAGGGAGTCAGACCGAGAAGAGACGGATCCGCAAACCATGTACCCGAAATCAAAGTCTTCGACACCGAATTTGGAGTACTCGATCTCGACTTTGCGATATATGCGGGGTACCTCGTCGATACTATCGTCGAGTGTGAGCTGCTCCAGCTCGACCTGTGCTGTGGATGAGTTGCAGCGCTGCGAAGCACGTTGGAGAGACTGACGTCGTCGTCCCGTCTTCCTTTGCCACTTCTGAACCTGGCTTGATCCTTTGTGCTCGAAACGACGACGCGATTTCTCCGACCTCTGAGCTCCTTTGGGAGAGCAGCATATGCAACGTTGTCATTGATTTTCATTGTCGACAGGATCTGTGGTGGTATTTTGGCAGGCGGTGGGTAGGGAGGGTTAGTTGAGGAGAGGAAATGAGGTGTCCAAGAAGAAAGAAGGGGGCTCGTATAATATGGCATACCGATCGAGTTGAGAGGACTTGAGAGTATTGAATTGGCAGATGAAAAGAGAGGGGGGGATTGGTAACATACGTGGAATCTGACCAGTTTATCTCAGGGAGTGGTTCGGGGACGTCTGCCCATTCGACTGGTTGGCCTTGAAAGCCGTTGAAGAAGGGCTCGGATGATTCGTCTGTTGCTGTGAGGAGATGAATTGTACCGACGGCATCACCAAAGGCCAAGTAAGAGCCGTTGGATGAAACGGCGGCAGATGTGATGTATGAGGTAGTGTCGAGCTTGAAGATGGGTTGGAGGAGAGAGAAAGAGGGAGAACGGGACACGTACGTGATAAAACTCGGAGGTGTTGGTATTGGATACGTCTACGACGTTGACGAGGCCTTGAGCTGAGGTGACGACGAGGCTGGCTGTATGCATTGGAAGCAAGTTGATAAAGGCAGGGCCGTCTGAGAAGGGGATCGGAGGAAGGGGTCTCATGTTGCGCAAGTCGTAGACCTTGACGAGGGGATCGGGGAATTCGTGGCCGCGCCTAGATGGAGTGAGAGAGGGAAAGAGGGAGAGAAGAGGTAAAGGACCTTGAACTGGAGCCGATGGTGAAGAAAAAGTTGCCGGTCACTTGAAGATCCTGGACACCGCTGGCATGGGCGAGGACGGCGCTGTCCGCGTTCTCTCTGCGCAGTGCGGTGCGGGGATCGTGAGCGCGTACGTAGCCATCGGCGGATGCGCAGAGGAGTGTGGAGTGGGAGAAGTGAAGGTGGGTGACGTGCGAGGAGACGGGTGCCTGTCGGAGGACGGATCCGGTCATTGCGTTGAGCAGGACGATGTCGGGTGCGGTCGTGGCAGCGGCGACGAGGTTCGAGGAGAAGGCGGAGGGTGACATTGCGGAGACGGAGGCGGGGGGAGCACTTGGATGGGTTAGACGGGGTCTGTGTGGATGGCGGGGACGTACCGAAAGTACCACTTGTTCATGCCGCCCTTGGCCCACGCGCCGATGCCATGGCCAGCGAGGCCGAGTGCGCGGATGTGATTGTCGGCGACGGCGAGCTGCTTGACGGGTAGAGCGCCACCGACGGGGAAGGAGACGCCGCGGACGCCGTGGAGTGAGTGGAGGGCGATGACGGTGCCGGAGTGATCACCGGCCCAGATAGAGTCTGATACGGGGTCGAATGCGAGTGCGGTGACGGGCTGGGCATACGAGTCCCGCACCGCCGCGATGGGCATCGCTGGCAGATACATGATGGATCGGGTACACGTGATCACACCACCACGCACTTGTGGATGAGTCGGCGAGGACGAGCTTGGTTCGATCCATGCAGACCAACCCAACCGCTCTTCCGTACCAGGCGTACAGGGTAAGCTCATTTACACTTGTCTTGCTTCTCCTCACCCTTTCTCTAGTCCAAGCGCCACTCCCGCACCGTCTCGGTCATCCCCCCCAATGTCCCTCCCCCGTCTTGCCTCACTGAGAAACTCACCTCTGACAACATCGTCCTCGACCTTGTACAACCCCCCTCCCCAGTCACGCCACCCGCACACCCAGAGCCACCACTCCCCGACATACCACCCACCGTGGACTCACTCTCCCCGTCTTCCTCCTCCGCGCCCCTTCCGCCCCCCTCCTCCACTACCCCGAGCAAATCCTCCACTTTCCGGCGCCTACAGCCCCGCCCGTCAGCAACACGCGCGCCCTTAGCTTCATCCCCCCTCCGCCCGCCCGCAGCCCTCTCCAGAGTTTCTTCGCCATCCACCATAACCCGCCAGCTCGACCAATCTCCTCAACCTCTTCGCTCACCTCCGCTCCACAGCCGTGTTCCATCCATCAAGTCCGTCATCAGCGATGACAAATCACATTCGAATCGCTCAACTCCATCACACACGCCCAACTCGTCTTTGGCCATTCCCTCCGAGTCCTTGGCACAGCCCCTACCTCGCTCTACCTCCTTGTTGGTCCCTCCACAACCCCCACCCGCATCCGTTCCAACCAGTCCCTCACCTTCGCCAATAACATCGCCACCCTTGTCGTCTTCATCCCTTCCGTCTGCCCCCCTTCGCTCATCCGCACCATACAGACCTGGATTCCAGCCCAAAGGCGTATATCGCCCCCGTACAGACGAATTCTCACAAGCCCGCAAAGCTAAACACGATGCTACCCGCATCGAGCGTACCAAACTCGAAAGGCGTCTCGAAAAACTCATCCATCTTCATTTCCCCGTACAACCGACCGAATCAAAGGAGCAGAAAAAACCCTCAGTCGAGCGCAGGAGATCCAGCATTTTCGATTTGGATTTGGCAAGTTTAAAGAATATGGACGCGAGTGACATTTGGAAAGGCGTCGTACAGTCCCAGGCGTTGCAGGGTGCAAAAGGGGACATTCGAGGTATGACCTTCACGCTCTCCTTGTTTCGCCTCTCATCCGTGTTGGCATATTTAGCTGCCGAGCAGCGCATCGCACCGTGGAAAGCTGACGCCGTTGCTTCTAAATGTCCTTTGTGCAAGTAAGTAGACTCCCCCTTCACTCGATCCCACCTAACCCGACATCAGCGCGTCTTTCCACCCGCTAACAAACCGGAAACACCATTGCCGTCTTTGCGGGCAAATAATCTGTTCTCTCCCCATCAAACGCCCCCAGCGCCTCGAACCGTGCTCGATATTGTTCATTGTAGATTCAAAGACGCGGCAAATAGAGGAAGTGGGCGAGGGGGTTGATTACGGCGTCAAGAGAAGGGCAAGTGGAGTAGGCACAGCAAAGGGCAGCAGCAAAGAGAAAGACAAGGACGAGACATTGGCGGATGACGAAAAGTTCTTGATGGGCGTAAGGGTGTGTAGGGATTGCAAACATGTCCTCTCGTGAGTCATCCATACCCTGCCGCTTTTACTCGTTGTGAAAATGCATCTTAATTTCTCCTCCCGGTCGCAGACGAGAGCAGTTCTATCAGGAGGTATCGCGCATGCCACCATTGTTTCGGTTATACGAGGTACAGTATCCCTGAACGTCCCTTCAGTGGTTTCCCACTCAACATACCTATAGGCATTTATCAGTCTCGAGAAAGAGATTGAGGAAGCACTTCCACAATTCCAGGAATTACTGTTGACACTCAAGTAAGCCCACACCCGTATCTCATTCCCGAAACTTAGACGACCGCCCCCAGCTCGGATTCCCCCCCTAATAAGGAAGCCACCGCCGCCCGCAAGCAGATCCTTGACGACTTTGCCTCATACGACGCCTTCTCCAAACGCATCCGCAAGATCCCATGTACGCCCGGGAGCTCCCAAGATCGCGTCCAGCTCGCGATTCGCACGCGGGCGGACCTGTTCTTGCAAAAGAACATGTTTCCTCAGGCAAGCTTTTTCTCGTGCTGGACTGGTCTGATGGCCTGATGCAAACTCGTCCAGTCGCTCCCCAAAGCAAAGAAACAAGTTTCCTCGTCTGATACTGCGACCCCGCTCGTGGATCCAGATTCGGAGCTCGCGCATGCCCTTCAACCGCTCCTCGAACAAGAAGCCCTCCTCGAGTCGTTTGTCGGCGAAGCGATGGCGCACCGGAAGTTCGAAGATGCCAAGACGCTCAAGGCGAACCTGAAGGAGATTAGGTCCGAGATTGATAGGATGCTGGAGAACCGGGCCGGGAACGGGAACGGGAGTATGCAGTCAGGGGTAGTCAGTGGATAGTATTAAGCGAGCGGTCTCTGGACAGGTATAGCTGAGTGATCCTATAGATTTTGGGATCATGAACGACCTGTTTATCTCGGCGGGACTATTTGTTCTTCTAACTCGTATGTCTTGTGATAGGATAACACATTGGATATCACCAAGGGGACATATACTTTCATATTGCCTTGGGCATGTCATCCCAGACCACTCTGATCAATCGATCACCGGGGAGTCGAATAACGCTAACCAAGACTAGTCCCAAATCCCCAAGCCAAGCACTCCTGGATCCGATAATACTTTCAACGTCATCGACCTTGACGAATGGGTTAGTCTGGTCGAGGATGCTCCGGAAATGGTTCTTATCTCCATTTCTTGAAGCATTGGGCAACTGTCGCAACAGCGCCCACACCACAGCTGATTGTTGTGATCACAGTCGTCTTTATACTATGCACCATCGCCATGTCGACCCCCATTTATCAACGGGTTCTATCGTCGCAGCGTTTGCGGCCAAAGGCCTCTGCCACTGATCACCACCGCTGGTCCCTGTCTTCCATATCAAAAGTTTGAATTGCTTCCATCAGTGTCCCTGTTTCACTCCCGGTCAGATCGAGAGGACCGATGGGCCTCCAAATGAAGGAAAGCTTTTGATATTTGGAGGTGCTTAACTATTTTTAATGATAACATAAATCACCAATGCTTACAGAGGAGCGGTCTTAAACGGACGAAAATTTGTCGCGAAACTCGTTGTGGACGCGATGCTGGTGCCAGCAATATTAGTCTATGGGCGAGTGTTTTGTGGCGTCGATCTGTGTGTTCACCAGACTGATGTATTCCCTTGGCATCAGCCATTTTCGCCATGTTCACATGCATGTTGACGATACGCCACTCCATCATCATTCTCGTCGCGATGGCTCAGCGCGCGACCTATTATATACTAACACTACTTCCACAAGACCTCATAGCCAGAGACGCGACGAAAGTTGACTGTCAGATACGCTCTCACCGCGATGAAGTTCTACACGATATGTCCGCGGTCCGCGGTGATCAGGGGGCTGCAAGATAAATATTAATCGTGTGTGCGTGCAGTTGTGTCCAGTTTATATATGGGTATATTCTATTTACTGTCGCTATGAGGTGGTGCGGTATAGATGCGCTCGGAACGGGATCAATGTCGCTGTGTGCTTTTAAATAGTTCACTGCCTCGTAACATACCCAATAGCGCATCCTCCCTTTCGGATTGCCCTACTCGGAGCAGCACCTCGTGACCCCCTCAAAGATCCCACACACTCTAGTAACTCATAGCTCAAGGGCTCAACCGAGGGGTACACGGTAAGAGGGAGTCGATCGTCCTTCAAATTACTCGCCTTATTCGCTGATCAGCGAATGCCGTCACCATCAAGTTACCATCAAGTTACTCAACAGCCTTGGAAATGGCTTTTTTG
>JBBPQU010001019.1:0-12085 GCA_038092655.1 Boletus sensibilis
ACACCGGAGGGCAGCGATGACAGAAAGGCGGACGGGTCTTGAGGCTTTTGGTCTCTATGGTCATAATGGTCTCTGTCGCGATCACGGTCGCGGTCTCTGTCTCTGTGACGATCACGCCAATGCCCTCTTGGGTCACTACCATCTAGTAGTTCGCCTCGCACTGTAGTCTTGCCTTCGAGGAAAGGGTCCGAGTCTGCTAAGTCAATTCGCAAGGGGCGCCCGCCGACGTCGACGTTGTTGAGATTTCGCACAGCAGAAAGAGCAGTTTCATGATCTTGGGGACACGAATGATAAAAGCACACGGAAAAGAATGTTTTGAGGTGGAGTATGTGTTTTGATGGGCGCGGGGACGGGTCGGAATGGGTCAGACAACTGTCAAAATTTGAAAGAAAGAAGATGGATTGGATGTACCAGCAAATTCACAAAAGCCGTAACCTCTAGGTTTTCCGGTTTCCCTGTCGAAAACGAGTCTGGAGTGGAGTTAGGGTTGAAAGCAAGAAGACAGACAGGGAGTCCTACCTAAAGCCAACGACTTGACCGACAGATTTGAAGACGTCGATCAACTGCTCCTGTGGGGCGCTCAGGACACGGGGCACACACAGAAACTGGAAAAAGACTTTCCTCGCCCATGTTGTAGGGCACATTTCCAACTATGCCACGTGAACGTGCGGGAGACGCAAAGAGAACAGGGCACACACACCAAAGACCACCTTGCTCATGATGGGCCACTACAGTAGTAATTCGTTGCTGGCTGGTGGCGTTTTGCTTGACTTGCTTTGAGACGGCAAGAAGGACACTGGTTGTGACGCTGTCGTGACCGGTCACGAGGATTCTTACAAGCGTGACCAACAATATTATTGGAGACGATGATGTCGGTGACTGACTCATTCCCGACGACGATGGACCGACCTCTCCACCATTGGGATCATATCTTCTCCACTCTCGGTGCTTCAGGCAGCCTCCAGAATGCACCACTCACACGGCTTGGCATCGCTCGCCAATCTGCGTGCTGAAATCCGATTCCCTCCTTCATGCCCAGCCCCGAGCCTGCGCAGTGGCCTGACAGCCGTGCACTGAGCATGGCTGTGAAATCTCGACTGACGAAGCTGTGACTCCAGACGATGATCTGGCCAAATATGACTCGTGTACTGTACAGCCTCGGACCGGTTCTTTCCGCGCGGCGGTCACTTCCTTGGTTAGTAAGCACCCTTCCCGATAAGCCGAAGCTCCGCCATACATATAAGCTCGGCTTGTCATGAGTCGAATGCTCACCAACCTCTCCTCGCACATTTAAACTCCACCGAACGCTTTTCATGACCGTTGCATCTGCCGCTTTAATCACTCGCAAACTGTCTTCCCAGCCTAGTCAAGAAGATCGCTTCAGAGCGTTGGACCGTGCCTTGGCCCGGAGATATGTCTTTCACATTTTGCGGGAGCAGAATACCGCACTGGAGAGGAGGGTGCGCCAAGGTAGTCTCGTCTACAAGCCTAGGTATGCTCGCTCACCCAACCACCATTTACCCAGCTCGCTGATGATTTCACAGGCTTGAACTCTGCGACGACCCATCTTCGTCACGCATAACTGCCGTGCTTGAGCTTCCTGGCATGAAGTCAGAGGAAGTCAGGGTACACCTGGACAAGAACGATACTCTCCTCATTTCTGGGGAACGATGTTCCAGGATACCCTCAGACCAGGGAAGCAATGTGAGATATCTCGCAAAGGAAATCAAATACGGCCGATTCGAACGTGTGCTCCACGTTCCAAAGGGAACAATGGTAAGCCCTTTTCTGACTCGTTCTTCCTGTCTTCCAATATGAATCTAAACATCTTCTCCTATAGATGAGTACCATATCGGCAGCTATGAATGATGGTCTGCTCGTCGTCTCGTGGCCGAGGGTGCCACCCGGAACTACAGCATCCAATGAATGATTTCGTTCTTCTCGGACAATCTTGACTCGTACATTTAGTAAGACTACTGTATGCTATACATTCATCCGTCCTAGGTTCCTGAGGGGTCAGGACTAATCGGTACGATACTGATCTCCTTACACACATTATGTAAATTATCAGAACTGTTCAGATCTTGGCCATGTATTTTGATCCGTAACAATCACTTGGCACTTGCTGTAATCTGATCAATACATGTATTACAGCCATCCTTGTGACTCTAACCGCATCATTGTGTTGATTCATTTGGAGCTGGTGCCACAGTACTTCCACAATAGTCGAACAAAGGTTTCAGAAGGTAGCCCCTAATCCTCCGTGCGCAGAACTTTACTGATCGCAAAGGCACATCTGTCTCCTTCCATGGTAGGCTGTTCTTCCATATAGCTCCCGCTGACTGTCGTCAAGTTTTTGGGGTCTTGCATGAGTACCATGCGAGTTTTGTTGAGTGGTTTGTATTGTTCCCATGTGGGCGACATGTCGAGTTTGTATGTGTTCGGGTTTCCAGAGCGCACGAACGAGAGCCAGTACGCAATCAGCTCCGATGCGAACGCAAGTTCGGCGGGTGTTTGCGCGCTGAACGTTCCGGTTCCGTTAACTCTAGGGGCGGCGGGCGGTGAGTCACACCATACGGCAGGCAGCTTGCGCGTACGCCCGGCGGGCAGTGATCAACACCCACCCTAAGTTTATACCATCAAACATCATCCAATTCTCCGCCTGATGTTGTACCACATCGCTACCAAGTGTGGGATTAGGGGTGTTGTACCTGTACGTCCAAGTATCTGAATATAGCGAGGCGGGACGGCCCATTGCCTCACGCTACCACAATTGGAGAGAGCGAGCCAGAGTAGATGAGTTAGGTAAAATGTGAGTGCGTATGACTCTATAAAACTTACGCCGCAGATCACATTAGGTTCGCCGGTTGCCACTTGGAACTGCTGACTAGGTGAGTCATAGTCAGTCAGTGGATACAATGCCAGGAACTCCTGGATATCCGTTTCAGTGAGCGCGGGAAAATACTCCTTCAATGCCAAAGAAATGTTAGTCCCTAAAGAAAGGGTCTCATTGGAGGTAGAGCTGCATGTCGTGATGAGGTACGGAAAACACACAGGAGCCGCTTAAGCTTACCCCACGATGAGCGGAATATGCTCGAATTGACCCAACTGGAACTGCAATGTAGGATGACCAGAGAACAGGACACGATCCAGGACAGGGTGGAAGGAATTGTACAGCCCGCTGCTGTTAGGATATGAGCATTGCGTCCGAAGGTTCCATGCTCTTTTTATCGGTCACTCACAATTCCCCTTGGACGGCGGCATTCTGTGCTCTGGCCAATGCGCTGACACTCGCATTTCGCAGACATGCCATTTGTTCGCCTATCGAACCAGTGCCGCAGCCAGCGTACGACGAATAAAATTCGAAAAGTGGCTGCCGGCGGCGCTTAGTGTCAAACAGCATCCGAGTAAGCGCTCATACGTACCTGCTGTTCCTCAGGGGTGGCCATTGGGGTCCTGAAGACGCTCTGCGCAATAGCGCCATGGAACAACTGTTGTCCTTGATTGGCGACCATGTGCAGTTCGACGGAGGCAGCACCTGCACTATGGCCATTGATCGTGACACTGTTTGGGTCACCGCCAAAGGCACTGATGTACTGGTTAACCCATCTGAGCGCTTGTAGTTGGTCCTTGAACCCAGCATTGAAGTCGCCATACGTCGGATCCGTGAACTGTGGTGTCGCAAGAAATCCTAAGGAATCGAGGCGGTAGTACACAGACACAATCACAACGTTGGGGCTCCGGTGGATCCAACCATCGAAGGGCCAGTTTCGCGGGTTGCCACGTTCGTAACCTGGCAGAAGGTTGGTATATCAGTATCATTCCAGAGATCTGACCGACTTACCTCCTCCGTGCATATAGAAGAGTACGGGCACTTCATGACATGATATGTTGAGTCAACTTCAAGGAATGTAAGGTCACGCTTACAGTTATCGCCTTCCTTGGCGCCGTAAGGTGCGTAGACATTGACCTTGAGGCAGTCCTCTGATCCAGCGCCACCAGATTCTCCGTCTAAGAGCCTTCAGCCAATATGCATCGTGCTGGGGAACCAGTTGCACTCACCTTTTTCGGGGCCCTGAACACAACATTCGGGATAGTAGGTTGCGTTGACAACTTCCCCGCCAGCCTCCTCGCTCACACGCGTGGTATTCAAAGGCACAGTCGCCCTAAAGCGTAGATCGCCAACTGGAGGCTCGGCATACGGAATGCCCAGGTAGGCGGCCGTGTTGGGGTATGACTGGTTTCCCAGATAAGTAGCATACCCCACATTCACTGTGCGACCTGTCACGCCACTCGCAGTTGAAGCCGAGGCTCGGGCATCCTTGGAAAGCAAGAGACTCGAAAGCAGCAACACCGCAGGGAAAAGCATTCTAAGCGAAGTGCACACACTTCTCGCGATGACGGGACTCACTGGATGGATTTATACTAGGATAACTCGCTTCTGAGAGCGATCCCTACACGTTCAAACTAGTCAAGCATGCACGTAATACTTACAGACAGAGTTGCATCCGCAAGGGTAACCGAGGAGGGAGGAGGGTATACCAGTCTCCGTTTGGAAGGACCTTTAGTAAATTGTGCTGTAAGACACTTTTTGGGATCGCGTAGACCCTCGTCAGCCAATGAGACGGCTCGTTTCATTGCGAAAGAGTTGTTGAGTGCCGTTCATTTAAGCCGCTCTGCAGATGTTGGGCACAACATTAGGCGGGCACTCGGAACCACTGCCTTGGTTGATTAGTACGTTATTCCATTTCTCGAAATTTGCTTAATTAATATTCTCGTGACGCTTGTCTGGGTTTAGCCCGGCTGACCACACGTGAACCCGTTGGGCGACGGATCGCCAACTTCACCGCCGGGGGGTTATGTTCAGAGATTAGTCACGAGTATGATAACATGTCCAAGGCGTGCATGCGACCACTGAGTGCTTGAACATGGTATTCGAGAAGGGTCCCAAGCGTCCTCATCGTGTACCGTCACGAGAGACCAACTTGAAAACGCAATCACAAGAGCTCGTTCATGGACGAACGATGGCGCCGGAAGCCCATATGAGAGGAAACGCCGTTGCACGATATGAAGTCGCAGATCTTTTTACCCAAGCGTTTCGATCCGATATCAGTGGCACATCAATCCATAGTGTGGTAATCAATTTGCGCTTTTCGATTAGGGTCTGTATATCCGATGCGTCGCATGTCACCCGAGTAGTAGTGTCGACTAACCGAATTGAGAAAACTGTACGCACCTAGTACAATTGTGGCTACACATCCGACCGAAAAAAAGGTGGTGGCGAGATAAAAAATTAGTAATCATTGCCTGACTAGACGTACGCAGCTCGTCAATTTGGTGAATAATCATAGTACCTCAATCACGTCTTGATGCAACGTGTCGAAGAGTTATGGCTCGTGCCTTTCGAATGGACTTTGAGTAGGCGGACGACCTTTTAAGCAGACGGCCGCCTTCTCATTAGTCAGACAGAGCACGGGTAACTTAGAGAAACAATAAGTAACAGCGTCAACATCGCCCGCAGAAAAATATAATCCATGACTCGGGGGCATTGCTTACACGATGCAGAGCCTTGGATGATAGCTAATACGTCTTCGAGCGAACGCATGTGTTCTTCCATCCTCACGATTTTTCGGCGAAGGAATTCCTCAGTGATGCTAATGAAGCTGTCAGGCGGAGGAGGAAGGTGAATAATAATCCCAATTAACAGCATAAAACGCACCGACTGCCTTCCCCGGGTGGTATCGTACCTAGAGAAAGATGAGGCTGATGTTACAAGCTACCCTGCCACATCCGGGCAAATGGGGCACTTGAACATACCACATCCTCCGAGCTTCTTGATGCACGTCGAGCAGAGAACTACACAGCGAAATCAGCAACACGACAAGCTAGCAAACGGATAAGTATGGTTTGGATAGTCTATCATAGTACCGAGCTTGTCACATCGAGCCTTCGACGTAGGGCCGCAGAAACAAAGTTAACGTGAGATCAGCGCCATTTCCGGAAAGAGTTGCCAGTGGTGCATACCTCCGACGACTCCATTCCGCGCAAGCGATTTCGCTCCTGGTGTGTCGCGTGTCTCTCCTTGTTGAAGCTCATATCGAAGAAAGTTAATGGTGCAAATCGCGAATACGATTAGCCCATTTAAATATCTCCGCAGAATGCTCTTTCATAAACCTAGTGATGAACATTGAACGTTTGAACAAGCCTGGACCGCTGCCGCCTGCGTGTCCGAATTATTATGTTTTCCAACCTTCAGGTAACTTGGCCCCGTGTCGGAATTTTACGTCTAAAAACACCTTTCATCTTCTGTCGAACCAGCCGGAATTCGACGAAATCAATCCCATTCGACTCGGAGGAGCCAGGGAACAATTTCCGGGTCGACAGGTGGAGAAAAAACGAAGTTTCAAGATTTCGAAATTCTGAAGCTCGGGGATTTCTGGTTGGAATAAGTTCCATGTTCCTTCCTGTGATTCAGTGCTCAAAACCACGTCGCAAACATGCCACAAGGTCAGCAAACCACTCCAGAAATCCAATGGGCCATCATACGGCTCTGCAGATTTCTAGATTACGAGCGAATCGCTATGTGCCTCGACATGTCTACTCGCACTGTCAAACGAATTCACTCGCACTTTCGTGCATATGGAACAGTCCCGAACCCAGGCGAGAATTCAGCTCAGCGAGAACAAGAGGACAATAGACACCTCCGAGACATCGATGTCGAGGTGTGTTATCAGAATCAGTTGACACAACGACTCAGGATTAAATAATGTATGAATTACTATAGTTTATTCTAGGTACCATCCAGAAAACCCCCGATCTGTACCTGGATGAACTCCAAGAGATGCTGGCCACCTTTTGCGGTCTCGCGGTCTCACGTACAGCAGTTTGGAGATTGCTTCGCAGAGCAGGATTCACGATGGAAAAGGTAAGCATTTACTTATATTGGTGATGACTGCTCCTTATCCTCCCAGATTACACGTGTTGCAGCAGAAAGGGCTGCGCAAAAACGACTTGAGTACCTTGCTAGGATAGGAATGTATGAAGCAGAGCAGCTGGTCTTTGTGGACGAGAGTTCTATGGATCGCTGCACGACTTATCATGGTCGTACCTGATCAATTCGAGGCACCAAGGCACAGCGTAAAGCATTCTTTATACATGGTCGACGGTTAGTTGATAGTTCGTTATAGATCTGTTGATCAACGCTGACCAATGCACAGCTTCTCAGTTCTCCCCGCACTCTCGCTTCGCGAAGGCTTCTTGCATTGCGACGTGGTTAAAGGGTCCCTCCGTACAGAGACGTTCATGAAGTTTATCGAGCGATTGCTTGACAATATGAAACCTTTCCCTGCTCCGAACTCTGTCATCGTGACGGATAACTGCAGGATTCACAAGCATCCTCAGGTCCAGGAAGTAATTCAGGCTCGGTAACGTGTTTTTATCAGTTGAGTTCGTGGATGTGAACTGATCGTTGTACAGAGGAATGCGGTGTGAATTTCTACCGCCTTACTCTCATGACTTGAACCCGATTGAGCTCGCTTTCTCGGCAATGAAGTATAACCTTCGTAGGAATGGCGACTACACTCGGATGGCCATGACGCAGTTGTCGGATATGAAGATATATATCACATTGCTTAAGGCGCTGTATGTCATCACTCCTGGGGACACACTTGGATGGTATGCACATTGTGGCTACATATGATATCGATGTTCCACAGTGCGTTGTATCGAATGCATCATAGTTTTTTTTCATGATTTTCAAGAGACTGGAGTGAACATCATACTTCAAAGGAAATCAGGTTCACTAAAGGAGCGGTGTTAATGGATCCAATCCGCTTGATCCCCTCATCAGAATCACGACCCTCCCGATTACCATTAGGATATATAAATACCAATCGGCGTTTGCAGGTATTATAAGTTCGAGTCGGGCAATACCAAAACCATGGCACTGCGGAGGTGGTATCTTCCAAACGAATACATCTATTACTCGCGAAACTAGATTTCAAAACGAGAAGCGTGAAAAGACTGGGTGAGACTTGCCCATTACGACGACCCGACTTCAGCATGGTCATCGCTGTTGATATCATACTCTGATTCGAGCTTCTGTCTGGATGATCCCTCCACGATCATGCCACCCGTAGACCCTGGTTCTGTCTCCATGGGCTTGACGAGTGTGTAAATTGTCTTGTCCCTGGTGCGTTCCATTTCCTTCTGCATTTGTTTATCAAAGTGTTCCTCGTCCAATGAATCTCTGCAGCAACAACCGCAATATCCTTGGTCGCTGCAACATGTTCTATGAAATCCCAAAGGGCCTATTGGTGGTGGGGACAGTCCCATGGGTGGGATTAGAAGTACGGCATACGTAAGGTCATGAGGACGAACGCAGACTGCACAACGAGTTGGATGTTGAAGCGGTGACAAGACCTGCGGAAGAATGGTCATTATGGAGGACGGTGAATGGACAGACCGGGAGGGTCCACATTCTCACAGAAACCTCCACAGACAATGCCTAATATTCTTGCAGGCTCTGACATGGAATCCCGTCGGAACCGTCAGGAGCGCCTGGTGCCAGTGGTGAGTCTGGCAGCAAGTAAACACGGTTAAATGGAGGGTTGTCGGAGAACTTCCAACGAGTGCTAAATGGCCCTGGCTTCCGTCGTATGATTTCGCGAGTCCCGTACATTGTGTCGTACTTGTCGTTATTTGACTCGTGGAAGATGTTCTAGACCGCTGAGTAAAAGTTTGCGTTGGATAACCATGGGACACCCATGGCACGAAGTATAGTAGTATCGGTACTCCGCATTTCTGGCGAGAATCACTTATCACCTAAGTATGTCCAAGAACGAAAACGTGTACATATCCCGTTAAGTATCATCGAAAGAACTAGTGGATGGGTGGATGCAACGCTGGACGGGTATACCCACACGCCATCAGACCTCCACATTGGTCGATTTTGGATCGCCTGTAACTTGAGACATGCCATGCGATGGTACAGGTTGAGAATCGACAGGTTCAGCATTGGCACCATTCTTCGCTTGTTCCTTCTTCATCCGTTCGTCAAAGTCGTCTTCGTTGAATGAAGAGTCGCAGCAACTACCACAACACCCTCGTGGGCCACCGCAACAGCGCACATCAACACCAAAGGGATCTGCATATGAGGCGATAATTCACGTTTGGTGTCAGCGACACTTGGGCGGTGGCAAGTCCGAACTCACGAAGGATACACCAACTTGCTAGAGCCGAGTAGACGCAGAGACCTCAAAAAGAAACCTTAGCGTGTGGATTAGGGCCCGGACGCATGAATAGTCACCAACCACAGCAGGCAGCAATGCTAGCGTCGGCGTCGGCCATTGTGGTGGGTGGGCTGGAAGAAGTGGGCAATACCGTGGAACCTCCTGCTTGTAGTCTTTTATTAGAAGCGCGGATATAAATCGCGTCACTAGTACTGTCATTTCAAGTCACGCGCATTCGGTGAGTAGCTGATAGTGACGTCCAAGAGCTCTTTCGTACCGCTCGTCATCGTCGCTTTCGGTAGCAATGTCTGGCTCCAAGTGGACCTTCGCACAGAAATTCTACGTGGATTTCAACGTGACCGCTTCTGGTCTGCTCTACCCCAAACTACATCTTGCCTTTGCAATCTAACGCAGGTCCGTAGAGTTGGCATCCCGACTGGATGCACTGAAGAGCAGCCTCGATGTTTCCCCAGCCCCGATGCAAGCTGTAATATCGGATCTCTCGCGTTTGACCAAGAGCCTCAGCGATGCTACTGGGAGTCTGCCGAGTTATGATCAGAGGCAGTGCGAACTCGTAAGTCGTGCGCTATCCCGACAGAAGGGTTTCCAGTCATCCTATCAGACAGCAACTCAAGACGCTAGAGAAAAGTATTGAAGAGCTTCGCGGGGCTTCAACCAGTACGCCAAAGTTTTCATTCAAGCGGAAGGCCACGAAAACGAGGCCGTCGACTGAACATGCATCGGTCGTCGCGCCTCCTCTCACGAAATCACAGTCAACCCTGATCGAGTCTACGAAGACCTTGGCTACGTTTTCTCATCGCTACTTGACCATCCTCGATGTCCAGTCTCCTAACCCCTCAGCGGAAGTTTCGATATCTGATCTTGACAACTGTATTGTGAATTTGCTCCCCAGCGACGAAGATCACACGCAGATCACTGCGCTCCATGTACAGCGGCTTTCTAGATCCGTCATTTTGTTACCACAGATAGCTGGCAGTATTATTCTTCACGATTTGTCGGAATGTGTGATCGTGGTTGGTTGCCATCAGGTATTATAAACAATGTTTCTCGCTTCTCATTACTTCGGTTTAACCGTTGTTCCTAGTTCCGCATGCACAGCTCGACGGCAGTTGACGTGTATCTTGAAAGTGGATCAGACCCGACCATTGAGCACTGCTCGGGCATTCGATTTGCAACCTATCCAAACAGTCTTGTGCGCGGGGGGTCCCTCCAGGTCAGTCGTCCATTTTCCATCTTCTGATTAGGGATCGAGTGACCGTAATATGGGCCCGTAACAATAGGATAACAAGCATTTTGCTGTGAAAGACTTCTCTCATATTTTACCGACGCCGTCACCAAATTGGAGTTCGCTACTCGAGGAGAAATGGGAAAAGTCATGGCCTGTCTTTCCTCTCCAAGATCAGGTGCTACGAGAAGAGCTCGAACGGATGTTGTCGGGAATCTCCCGGCCGTTGGAGAATGGTTTGCGAATATGAGTGCATTTTTGTTGTCGTGTGCTACATGTTCTCCCTCTTGTGGTACCATGCACACGAAGAAACTCTCCAATCATTCGTAATGATTCTTCGATGCCATTGAACAATATAACCAGTGACTGTATTGGATGTCCGTCTGATTTCGTCTCGGCGGAAAGGGTATGGACCAGCTTCAGGCTCACAGTTGATGAGAATATAACGACAGGGCGTGAGGAAATTGGTACACATGAAGGAATAGCAGACTTCTATGATACAGTTTCCGGGAGAAGACGGTGAAACGAATCAGCGACCGTATCTGGGGACATCAATCAAGGTTAGATGGCGAAAGCGGATCTTTTAGGAATGGGACCCACTTCTGTAGCTCCCATTCGCGGTTATCCAACGGGCAGACGTTCCTTGTCTTGAGCCACCGCGAGATACAGTGGAAGTGGAAGGCATGCTGGGGATGGGTCAACTCCCGGAGAAGGCTGTGGGAGGAAAGTACGTACATTACAAATGCCCCAAGCGGCGTTGCATTCGTCTGTTGATGCTGATACTTGATTTGCCTGGCAATCAATGCCTAACGGGGGGGACAAGGGGTTAGATCTAGAATGTGGTAAGAAAGCACGCACAAAGGTCCATGATATGGTTGCGGCAGATGGCACAATTGTCAACCACGATGTCTGTGTCTGTGTGAGGCTTAACCGGAGAGACGGGGGTGAGCATGCGCACCCCAAGCCCATAGCGCTACAGCATTCCACTAGACAGGGATCTAAGAGGGAGATGATAAGGAACGACGGTATGAGTACCTTTTTAACCTCGAATCTCTTCTTATCCTTTCCGTCTTCCTTTGTGTTCTTGCCTGATCCTGCTGCGGGCGGGTCAACGTCCATATCGTCGGCCATGATGGTGGTGTAGTGCTTGTCGCTGTGTCGCCTGATGGAATGGGAATGTGTTACCTAAGCGGTGAGGGACGACCACGTGACTCGACGCGACCGCGAGCAAGTCTACCCTAAACTAGGTGTTGGTTGAGTTTCCTTCTCGACAACCAAGCCCGAGCGATCTGTTTGTATACCCCTTGCCAATGTACTGACCATGTCTAGTTACAGTTCCAGTACTGACCCAAGGTCCCCCCCCTTTGGGACCGCAACGTTCTCCTCCTTTACTAACTCACAATCCATGTTCTCTCCATCAAGATACTCCTACACGAGCTCCGGTGCGTCTCTCTATTGTGCTACACTCATTTGATGCGATCAGCCATTCCAGACACACCACTGGCCTCCTCAGACAGTGAGAGTGCCACATCGGATCGGCGCATGCGGCGTGTCAATGTCTCGCCAACCAGGTCTAGCGTTTCATACCATTCGTACGCTGAAGAAAACT
>JBBPQU010001020.1:0-12081 GCA_038092655.1 Boletus sensibilis
ACAAAATGAAAATGAATGGGAATATGTTTTGTGCAACACTCAGTAACAGGATTGTTAGCCATAAAAATGGAACCTTGATTGTCACCACAAATAGGAATCAGTTGTAAATCGAAACCTAATTCACCAAACATTTGTTTGATCCATAAGACTTGGCAAGAACAATCACTCAAAGCCATATATTCAGCTTCTGTGGAAGAGAGAGCTGTGGTTTTTTGGAGGTGTGAATTCCAGAGAAATACTGCATTCACCAATTTAATATAAAATCCCGTTTGGGAGTGGCAAGTATCAGGATCTGCACCCCAATCTGAGTCTGTGCAGGCGGTTAAGCCAGTTCCTGATGATCCATCGAAGACAAGCAAGTATTTGTGAGTACCGATGAGGTAACAACAAATATAGAGAGCCTTATCTAAGTGCTCTTGGGATGGATTGGCAGCCATTCGTGCTATTTGTGTGACAGCGTAAGCAATGTCAGGGTGAGTACCAAGCATTAGATACATTAATGAGCCGATTACTGTCTGGAATCGCGTCCGAAGTTCCAGGTTGATAGGGGCTACATTCTTCTCAGGTTGATAACCTTGAGGTAAGGGTGTATGAGTGGGCCTTGCATTGATCATGCTGCACCATTCAAGTATTTTTTTGAGGTATTCGCACTGATTGATTAACAATCGGCGACCATCTCGATGTATGTTCATCCAGAGGAATTCGCAAGCATCTCCGAGATCGTGGCATTCCCACCTTTTCATAAAGGCGGCCTTTAGTTTTTCAACTAGGGCTTTTGAGGGTCCGCAGAACAAGGCATTGTCGATGTATATGATAGCAAGGACAAATTGTTTGCCTTTCTTGAATATAAAGAGGCCAGCATCAGTTTTGAGACACTCAAAGCCAAGTTCTTTCATAGACTCGTTTAGAGCTTTCCACCAAGCTAAACCTGCTTGTTTAAGTCTGTATAGGGCGCGGAGTAGTTTAAGAACTTTCCCCTTGAGATGAGGAGGGGTGAATCCTTCAGGAAATTCCATGTAGATTTCCTTATCTAATTTGCCATATAGATAGGCAGATGTCACATCGAGACCGGATATGTCCCAGTTTTCAAGGGCAGTGAGGGCGAGCATGCATCGCACTGTCTCAAAGCGCACCACTGGGCTGAATATTTGATCGAAGTCTAGACCTTCGGTTTGCGAGAATCCCTTCGCAACTAACCGTGCTTTCTTCCGACTGTCTGATTTGACATCGAAAACCCAACAATTTTTAATAACCTTGCAGTTTGTCGGGCGGTCAACTACCTCATACACTTTGCGCTCTTTCAACATCATGAGCTCCTTGTTACAGGCTTCGAACCATTGCTTTTGCTCTGATTCGGGTAAGTGCTGAATGTCTCAGTAGGACCATTCACGATAATTGGGCTCAGGGCCCTTATTGTCCAAAGGGACAGCCTTTGCGCACAGGTAAGAAACCAGCACTTCTCCCCCTTCACAGACTATGCGTTCAACATCCTTTTCGGGAGAAGAGGGGGATGGAGGCATTGCACCGGGAACTGGCGGTGTCGCTGGCGCAGGAGGCTGTGATTGGCCTGTGAGTTCTCTCCAACGAGTAACTCGTTCAATCTCTTTGATTTGTTTAGTAGGATTTTTGCACTCTCCATACACATTCCCAGGCCTCAGCGAAGGGCAGCATTCATGCGCAGGTCACTTAGGGGGTACAGCAGGTGGCGCATCCAACTGTGGAATCCTCCGAGGAGGGGTAACAGGAGGTGGTGGGGAGGGGGTTCTAGTGCACTATGAAGGAGCGTCAGGCGAGGGACCTCGCACAGGAGGTGGCGCAATTTGTGGTTATCGACCACGAGGTGGTGATGGTGGCGGTAAGTCATCCTCAACATCATCAGATGGAGGGGCCACTGGTGGGTCATGCTGGTGGGGGTGGCAAGGAACTTCGCTCACAGGCTTGTGACGCCGAGCCCCAGCACAGCGAGGAAACAGGTTCTCATCGAACACTGCATGTGCGTAGATGTGGAGGGAGTTGTCCAGGTGCATGAATAGATAATTGCGCTCATTTCCAGGAGCAACCCCTAGGTATATCATTAGCTGAGACTTAGGCTGCAGCTTGCCTCCACAAGTGTCCACTGGTAAATGAACATACGCACCGCATCCGAAGACGCGGAGATGGGAAACAGTTGGAGGAACTTTGAATAAAAGCTCATAGGGCGTTCTCCAGTTGAGCCCTTTCTTAGGGGTGCAGTTATAAACATGAGCCATGTGCATTACTGCAAATTCCCAGTAAGAAGGAGGCAGGCAAGTGTGAAGACGCATCGCCTGAGCCTTGTCCATGATGGTGCGAATAAATCGCTCAGCACATCCATTTTGCTGTGGGGTGTGAGATGCAGAATCATAGACATGAATTCCATTGTCACGCATCAATTGCCCGAAGGCTTTTGATTTCTATTCTCCCTCTCCATCGGACATTCACCCTTTTATAGGTGTGTTGTATTGAGTCTGGATGTATTTTATAAACTCCTTTGTGGCCAATAGGGCCTGATCCTTAGTGCGCAGGCGTTGAACCCAGCCCATGGATGTATAATCATCATAAAATATAATGATGTACTTGTGTCTGTGGTAAGATTTCACCTCAAATGATTTAAGATCCGAGTGCACAAGCTCAAAGGGTTTACTCACGCGCACTTCATTGGAAGAGAAGGGGCAATTGGCTTGTTTGCCTAGCTGACAGCTGGGACAAACTGGCTCAGTGAACGGAATGTTGACCTCCAGAAAATCTTTAATATGTTTTCGCCCAGCACACAGGACGTCCCATGAAGGATGGCCTAGGCGGCGATGAAGTAATTCATAATCGACAGCGATCATATCGAGATTTGCACTAGCCGATGTTTTAATGGCAGGTGCTCTGACCCAGTACATAGTACTTTCGCCATGCGAATGAAAAGAAATCAAACACTGATTGTTACACTTGTTGTGTATGTGTATCTGCTTCTGTGAGCTGATAGAGTAGAGACAGTCATCTTTAAGTAGTGTCCCGAGCGATATAAGCTTCAAGGAACAGTCAGGCATATATATAGTTGGTGATAGTCACACAACATTGCCTTTAAATTGAATCAGGACGGTGCCATGCCCTTTGATAGGAGCACAACCACTGGCTGTCTGGGTGTACCATTGCTCCGTAAAGACTTGGTACTCAATGAAATCGTTGATATTGTTGGTGAAATGGGAGGAAGCTCCCGAATTGAGAAGCCACATTTGATCTTCAAGATCCATTATCCACGCTTTACCCTTACTGGTGGTGTTGTGCTTATCACACGAGTCGCACTCTGCATAATTGGGCAGCGGTAGTATATTGTCCATGTCATCACTACCTATGACAGACAAGAATATATACTCTACAAACTGTGGCAAATAAAATCGCTCATCAGTGTCTGTGAGGTGCGAGGAGGACGGAGACACGTACTGGTGGTCTGAGACCGTCGCGTCAAGGTTGAAATACTGCTTGCAGTCCATGTAGTAATCCCCCCCTTGCTCCAAGCCAAGGGAGATGCAGTCTTCATTGTCGACCTGATAGGCTGTACCTGCCTCAATTTCATCTTCGAGGCAGTCCAACAGTTTATCGGAGATGTCCTCGATGTAGGCATCCTGGTGGATCTGGGAGAACCCAGAGGGGCCGAAATTCTCCACGCCAAGACGGCAGAAGAGGGAGGTGGAGTAGTGGTGGCCAAAGAGGGAGGTAGAGGCCGATGCCTCAAAGGCATCAATGGAGGGACCGTGGTTTGCAACCGGGTCAAGGCAGTGGACTGTCTCAATGGTCACTGGGACCTTGAGACGGCGAGCGAGAGAGACCGTGTTAAGGGTCTGTTGGAAAGCGAGTGGGCCATAGTGGGCTGCACCGGGGGTGCGAGCAAGTTGACGAGGGTCAACAAGAGGCGTGGTGAAAACAGTTGATGCCGGTTTGATGACCGGCGCAGAGAACGCGAAGGAGGCAGTGGGCGCCTTGGTAGAATTAGTGTTCGCCTTGCGGCGATCCTCCTGCTTCTTCTTACCAGCTTCAGAGTGAGGGTCCCGATGCTTCTTCTTCTTCTTCCCGTCTGCACCACCTTGTTGCTGCTGAGAGAATTGTGGATCTTGGCCCTTGCGCTTGACAGCGCTGATCTTGTTGGCGTGTTCGCCTTGGGGCTTATGCCGCACAACGTGTTGATGCCACGACATGGTGGCCATGTGCTCGATCTGAGCAAAGGTGGGGGGCTTCACCTCTTTAGCGGGGTCGGTGAGGTCATCGACTGGTCCTAAGTTAAGGACCTGGGCGATCACGTCCATATACCGAGGGAGCTTGGCCAGTATGATCATCGCCTGAACGGGGGCCGACAACTCATAATTGTACTCTTTGAGGCAAGCGAAGTGGGCGGAGAGTTTAAGGAAGGCGTTGGCGGGATGGTTGTTTTCGGGGATGGTGGTATCCATCATCACTTTAAACTCCCTGTAGACAGAGGCAATGGAGGGCCAGGAGAACTGGGTCTGGAGCCCAGTCCAAATCTGCGCCACGATGACAGCAGACTGATACTTGTTTTGGAGGTGGGAGTCGAGCTTGAGGATGAGGTGCCCCATGGCTCGGTTGTCCTCATGGTCCCAAACCTCAATGATGGCAGCGTTGGACTTGTCCTTGTCCAGGGTAGGACAAGTGTTGGACATGATGTACCAAAGACCCTGGCAGCAAAGGAAGGCCTTCATCTTGGGAGCCCAGGAGAGGTAGTTGGGGCCAGTGAGTGTAGGGACAGAGGAGGAAAGGTTGTCTTTTGAGGAGGACATGGTGATCTGTTGGAAACTGGGATAGGACATCAGTACCAATCAAGTTGAAAATGAGAAAAGGTGGCGAAAAGGTTGCGCTTATGACGCCTAGAGCCCAAGGATCCGGGTGACAGAGTCTCCCCATAGATCTCATGGAGTTGCATATGTTTCGGCGAAGGATTCACACAGAAATGCGACTTGTCGCACAGAGTCGGCGTGAAACGCACGAGACGGCGGGCACAGGTATCCAAGTGGTGGTGGCAAGTGAGCTCGCACAACATGCCACTCAGGGCTCATAACCTGTAGAGAACAGGCATTATGCAGATCACTTGGTACTTACCTGCGGTTGGTGATTACTAACTGAGATGATGCTCGTTGTAAATCAAGAGTGATGTTCAAACTCAGAGAGCTGAGTTCTACTATGTAGTGTCTAGCGACGTGTGAACTATCTACTAGTTATGGTATACTACTGTACCATTCAACACAGGTGGCAGAACTTACTTGTCAAAGCTTGTACAGACTGGTCAAAAGACCCCACCTCAATCATGATTGCAAAGGCTGCATAGGAGTACCAAGATATTATTGACCATTAATCAGAAGTCTTAAACCCTTTCAAGGCTTGGTATTTAGCCAAGGGTAGTCCAATTTGTGCTGGACCTGACACCCTTGAAAACTTTGGGAACCTTTGTCAATTAAGTTTGACAGAAGCATGGTCTTGAAGTAGCACACAACAAACGGACACATGATTTCCTGAAAAGGGTAAATATCATAGCTTTGGAAAACTCCCACAATGGTTGAAAAGGCTATCTTCCACTGGACACAGATCTTTGGACCTGTATATCTCCCACAGAAAGACATTGTGTAAGCCGTACCTTGATCAGTGATTGATCCCTTAGTAATGATATTATACCCCATTTGGGTATATTTGATGGACTTGATAAACCATTTAATTACCACTAGAAAACCTAGTTTGACGTGTGAAAAGAACCATAGTCAGTATAACAACACTGCAATAATAATGTAAGTTATGTTTTGACATGTGAACGATTGGTTATGTCATTATAAAGATCTTATGTATTATCTGAGTAATCATTCCCATGATTATAAATACTTAATAATAAGTTTCTCAGGCCTATTGTATATAAACCCAGGCTGAAAACTGATGAGAGTCTAACTTGAAATCCCCTTTTGTTTTGAAACTGAGGGTATATTTTTGGCCTTGCCTCATCACTATACATACTATTTCACAATCCCCCAATAAATTGTTGATGTCTTTCCACCCGCAAATAGACGGGCAAGTGGAAATTGTCAACAAGGAGGTTGGAAAATACCCTCACATATATTTCTTTGAAAAACAAGATCAATGGGCTGATTGGCTTGTCATAGCTCAGTTCTCAATAAACTCTAAAAAGCACACTTTTACCAAGGTGGCACCATTTGAGGCCACAAGAACATATGTTCCATGCATGGGAATTGAGCCCACTCCCATGGACGAGGCACCAGCAGCCACAACATTTGTTGGGGAAATGCAGGACATATTAGAACACATTAAAAATAATTTGGAAAAAGCACAAGAGCACATGAAAAACAATGCCAACAAACACCGGTTGGCAGCATCAGACTATATTATTGGTCAGCAAGTCTGGCTTTCCACGGAGAACCTGCACTTGACATGGGCTTCACGTAAATTATCTGAATGATGGCTTGGTCCATATGTCATTGAATCATTTGCCGGCTCTAACACCGTTAAATTGAAACTCCCATGCTCTATGCAGATTCACCTGGTTGTGAACATATCACGAATTAAACCATACCATGAATGTCTAAACAGCCTTATTTACTAAATAATGACTGATAACATCAGGATCAAATAAGTGTCCCAATGACATGTCATTCTATTATGGTTATATCTCAGTGCCATGGCAACCAAATCACATGACCAAGGGCTCATCCTCAGGGCATGGGATAGGGCTATTGATGACCCTGCAAGGGTTAGAGCTGACGCTTTTTGTGTCTCTTGCAAATGTCAAATCTTTCCAAAATAGCCAAACATTGGGACACTTTTTTGAGCCACTGTATGCTGGTGCGGAAAGCAGATTATTAAATAAAAAATTTAAATAAAAAGGGGGTTTCCTTCTTGGTAACCCTAGCATCCTAAAAAGGAAATTACATCGCTAGGTCTAGGGTTTAAATCTTTCCTAGGGATGGTCAAAACAGTCTCATAAAATGATAAAATCTAGAAAAATAGAGTCAAATATACTTGGAAAATGTACCCTATGGTTGCTAATCTAACAGTTGTTCCCTTGCAAATTGTGCTTTCAATGATGTGTGCGAAACATCATGTAAAGTCTAGGCAGAACCCATGTCGAGACCTAATGTATTTGTAGGAACATACTAGAACACTTACGGCAACTTGAGGGCATGCAAATAGCAGGGTGTCCAGAATGCCCGTTCTGTGAAAGAGACAGCGAGAATGTGAACTTCAGAGCCAGCACACTACACGGGCGTCCGGGACGCCCATTCTATGAACTACGAGATATGCCTGTGACTTGAATCTAGTATGCATGCACATGGCCGAGTGGACGAACACAAACACGGGCATCTTTACAGCCCACTCTAGTCAGGTTTTTTTTTTACCTTCGGAAAGAGGCAACTGAACTACGACTTATTTTTTTAAAACCAAAATCCTTTTGCGCTGGTCCAGAATATTCCTGTCCAGCACAGTTTAACATCTAGCTACACCAAATAAAACTGTCTATGCTTCCTCCTCATCCTCGTCCTCCTCGTCCTCGTCCTCCTCCTCGTCCTCCTCCTCACGTAAGTCCTCAATTCTTGGTGCAAGCCGAAGTGAAGGTTGACACCCGAGCCGAATGATGGCAGTCGGGTGTATTGCGATCTTTGGTCCTTCGGCACGACCGTTCAGAGGAAGGTATCTCCACCTTTGGCCATGGGTCTTCTTCGTGCACCACATCTGATCGGATTCAGTATGCGGGATCCATGCGAGACGATTGAACTTTTGACGTAGCTCTGCACGAACCAACTGGACACGTTGCGGCGACAGCCTTTGAATCAATGAGACATAGGTGTGAAAGTAACGTGCTTTGCCGAAATTCTGGCCAGTGTGCTGAGGGACTGTTTGAGGAAAGAAGCGATTGAAGTGGACGTCCCACTTTTTGTCTTCGACGACGGTGAACTGTGCAGCGTGGAAGGGAAACTGGAGGTGCATGTATAAATCCTCGACGCCAAGTTGTTCTCGGAGAGCTTGCGGAATGTTGGACCAGGCTCCTTCTGCACGACTTCTTTTGTTCGGAGATTCTTGTAAGATGTCGTAGTAACACTGTTCCAAGATTAGTTGAACCTTTGCCTTCAAAGCATGTTCGGGTTCCTGCTCTACGGGATCGGGATCATTTGGTATATCAAGGTGGCGATTTCCCCCTCCGTGCCGATGAAAATAGTCGACGTCGGGTCCTTGAGGGCGTCGCGGTTTGGGCATGGGAAGCCCATCCAAGCGATTGCCGATCTGGGGTAAAGCACGGTCTTGGGCACGAAGCACCTGAACGTCCATCGTTTGGTGGGTGGTTCGATTCGAAGTACGGTCCATATTGAGTGGACGTCTGCCAGTTTGAATGTTGCCAGCACCGAGCAAATGTTGAATTTCGTTGATGGTACCTTGTTCGTATGCTTGAGCGATCAATTGTGGCGTGAACTGTTTTGCCCAAGGAATACGAAAGCCGCGAGTAGTGTTGTCGGCAACAATGTCACATATGAAGTATACGCCAGCTTCATACATGAGAGGAATGGTGACTGCGTCCAGATCTTGGGCATCCTCGTCTTCGTTCAGAAGGATTTCAGCGCAGGCTTCTTTAGCAAGGCCAAGAGTGCGGTACATTGGAGTTCGATGGACGCCGTTGAGAAGCCAGATGGCGATGGCGCCCAGAGCGAGACAGTTTTCGGAAACGCGATGATGGGTGCTGCTCGAATGAAGGTTCTCTATAACCAAAAAAACGCCCGCGAGACGAAGCCATTTGAAGTACCTGAAAAGACTACTAAATGGTTCGTTGAGCGAGATGTGGAAAGTGACGTACCACCAATGATGAGCCGGAATTTGAACCATTGTTTCATTGATGAGATTCGGAGGAAAGTGGGTAAGGGTGTCGTTTGCGTTGGCCAAAGGTACCCTGACTTCCAATCGAGCACAACCCCCTTGTGGATCCATTTCGGGCTGGTCTGGATCGTCTCCTGTGCAAGCAAATAGAATAGTGCTCTGCTTGTCGAGGTCGTTGACGAGACGGGAACATTGACGATTGGAGAGCAATTCCGAAGGTTTGCGAAGACGAAAGATGCTGCTGTGAAGTTGATAGGAGACGGCTTTTTCGGTGGTGTAAGCCTGGACATAGGAGTAGGGATTGATATTTGGACCGGGGGTCCATCGGAAGCCTGCGACATCCTTGAGATGCATTTGATTGTCGACGTAGAAAGTCTTGCTGCGATCTATGATTCGGTAGAGATTTGGGTCGTCTGGAAGGAGATAATGAAGGAGAGCGTGGTGTCCAGCAGTCCTCCATGTGACGACTCTGCCGCGAATGCCAAACTCCAAACCGATATTGACCAACCACTGAGTCGGATGAACCAATTGCATGTCGAGGACGTGAGTGAGATCTTCCAAACCTTGAACTCGTTCGTAGTCCATGTCGGGTCGATGGGGAGCCTGAGGTTGTTCCTGAAGTGCGAGATTATGAACTGTTGCGGCCTTCCAGCCACGTAGTTCGTGACCGAAGTAGGCGTCACGAAAGTAAGGCCGAAGAGTTTGAATGCCTTCAAGATACGAAGTGGCGAAGTCTTGGAGAAGGTGTGCGGGAATGTCCAAGCTGCCGACATGGAGCCTGCCTGTGATGTCGCGACTGGTTTCCAAAGCTACATGATAACTGTGGGGCCAGTGGGTGGCTTGGTTTGGCATGAGATGCTGAACGATTGGAAGAAGACAGCAATTATAGATCAATGCGATGTCGGGAGAAGTGATGGCGTTTGAATTGAAACGGTTGTACATGCGAGGAAAGAAAACGCGGACGACAGAACAATTCGCGACTTTGCCCAAAGGTAGATTGGGAATCTTGTGCATGGGAACATTGAGTGGATTGTCCTACGAGGGTTAAGTGCATGGGTGGACGAACGAGGGAATGGACGTACTTGATCGTCCAAAGTGATGGCAGTGACATGGTTGTTTGTTGTCAAAGTGTCTCTGAAGGAGGGGGCAGGCCAGACAGTGAAAGGGACGATGTAAGGCAGGGTTTTGGTTGTGCCGATGAGAGAGTCGAAGTCGTGAGTCGTGGTGACTTGATTCATGTCGGGCTGACCTTGAGTAACGTTGAGGGTAATGTTTCGCATCTCGTCGAGGTGGAGGCCACGGCGACCTGCGAGGATAAACTTGAGAAACTTCATTTTCTCCGTGTGATCGCCATCTGGAATAGCGTTGTAGTATCAGAGGGCTTCATGTATGAATTGAGAAAGTGTGAGTTGGACGGAGTTGTGTTCGCGATCGTCGGGATAGCCACACATAACGATGGTGTCGAGAGAGGAATCGAAGGGGATTGAAAGCAGTGAGGATGAAGAGGGAATGCATTACCAGAGCGTATAAATATTATCTGGAGAGGCTCAGGGATCAGTTCAACCCTGGAGGGCATATATAAGAGTTAGGTTTTGAAGGGTACATACGCTGAATTGGATGGAGTAAGAAACGGCTTCTATCAGAGCCACGAGTCTATAACGCTAGGGATGTGGTAAGTGATCGAGCATGTTGGAGTAATAAGGGACCCAAGTGAGGTTGAGCCAAACAATGTTAGAAAGGAACACGGGACAAGAAAGGTACGTACTAAGAAGGCAGGAGGCAGGTAGGAGGTGTTAGAGGTTAGGGTGAATGTGGTGGGTGATTGCGTACCGCTCGAACATGCTTTAGGCGAATCGACCAGGACAGGTTTGGTTAAGTGTCAACGCTCTAACCGTGCAGTGTGTGACCGACAACGAAACGAAATTACATTGGAATTCGAACGGGCGTACATCAGAAAGCGAGGAAACGGGACAATGTCCAAAATATTGCTAACGAAAGGTAGGAATCTCGTATGCTTACTTACCCCGGGCTCGCCGTCCACGACCACGCACATCACGCGATTTGGTGCCCTGCTTAAACCCACCCTTACCTCCAGGAACGAGGGAGACGCCACCAATTGAATCGGGTACCGGTCGTTGTTGAGTGGATGGACCGGCAACAGGGATTGAGGCGGTGGTGGTGGCGGTGGTGGTGGTGGTGGTGGTGACGGTGCGCGCTTTTACACCGGTTGATATGGGGGTGGGTGACCACGGGAGCGACGACAACGGGGAAGAGGGTTGAGGAGGCGGGGTACGCAAACCGAGCGCTGCCATGGAATCCAACGCACCGGGGGACTTGACCCAGTCGGGATCATTAAGAAAGAGGTCGGCGACGGGGTCAACGGTGGGACCGGCAGCACGAGGGGCGTCGCTCGTCATGACGATGTCAACATCTTGCCCGTGCGTAAGACAGACGGGAGTGGTGGGACGAGTGGGTTCAGGGACAGGAGGAGGAGGGCTAGATGAAACGGACGCGGGAGGGACGGGAGGAGGAGGGCCAGATGAAGCGGATGTGAGAGGGAGAGATGTGCCGGATGTACCAGGGGCAGACGAGGTGGTCTGGCTATCGTCAAGCTGAGTCGAGGGAATAGCAATCGACTTTCCTTTACCCTTATCCTCGGCGGCAGCTGGCTTTGATTTCTTTTGTCTTGGTTTCGGGCGAGGCTCAGGAGCCTTCGTTGGGGAACCTGGTGACATGGGAGCTGGACGCTTTGTGGCGGGGCGGGTAGGGGACATCGGGATTTGTACTTCTTGCGCTCGAGCCTTCTTTTGGCCGCGTTTCGTGCGTGTCTTGGGCGCGGGGTCGACGTCGACTTCCATGTTGTCGACGGCATCGTTGTCACTGTCGATGGACGTGGTGGGATCGGCATCCTTCAGGTCATCTGTAAACAGTCGCACTAGACAAGATCAAGTTAAGTTAGTGCACGAAACGAGACACGTCGACTGCACTTACGGGAGTGATTGTCGATGCCGACGAAAGCTTGATGCAACATTCCCTTGTCGAAGGCGATGTTGTTCAAGAAGATGTCGGGCGTGGCACGAGCGATGAGGCGGTAGAAATGAACTACCTTTTGCTGAGGGTAACGGTAGATACGCCCTCGCAACTGTTCGTCGTCGAGCGCAGACCATCCATGTCCATAGCCTGGGATGTCAAAGGTCC
>JBBPQU010001021.1:0-12067 GCA_038092655.1 Boletus sensibilis
TTTACTCAGGGGGCGACGACGGTCCGTCCGAGGTTTCCGTCTCCCTCCTGGACCTGTTCCTTTCCCCCTCATTGGGAATATTCTCGGCAT
Source organism: Boletus sensibilis (assembly GCA_038092655.1). Classification (NCBI taxonomy): domain Eukaryota; kingdom Fungi; phylum Basidiomycota; class Agaricomycetes; order Boletales; family Boletaceae; genus Boletus; species Boletus sensibilis. The sequence goes on from JBBPQU010001021.1 coordinate 91, forward strand.
CGACGCCAAGAAGCCTTGGATAACCTATGCTGAATGGGCGACTCGTTACGGTCCGCTCCGATCATGTATTGGTCTACTGTGGTAGTCAGCCTCACCTCATGACAACAGGTGATATATTTATGATCCGTGTGCTGAAGCAAGACATCATTGTGATCAACTCGGAGAAGATTGCCAAGGACCTCCTCGAACGCCGATCTAGTATTTACTCGGACAGACCTTACCTTGCTACGAGAGATTCGTGCGTTATCCCTCTTTTTCATCAGTACGTCTAACTTGAAGTTTACTCTGTTAGATTTGGCTGGTCGTTCAACTTTGGTTGGACTCAATATGGTGATCAATGGCGCTCACAGAGGAGAATGTTTCATCAAGCCTTTAGAGCTGAAGCTGCCCTTGCTTTTCGTCCTGTTCAGCTGAGAAAGGCTCACCAGCTCGTCTTGGATATTCTCAGTGCACCTCATGATTTTACCATGCATATCCAAAGGCGAGTATCACTCGGTTAAGCGAGTGTATGTACTAATGGGGAAAATATGCTTAGGTTTTCTGCAGCTGTAATCATGTCAATCGTGTACGACTACGAAGTTGCCCCTGATCATGATCATCTGGTTGAGCTATTCGAGCGTGGGAACGCCCTGGCCCTCGAGAGCCTGACACCGGAAACAGCATCCATCATAGACGCTTTCCCTATTAGCAAGTAGTTCCTTTGTCAGGCTACCACTGTCAAGCTGATCAACATCCCAGTCCTCAGCTTGCCAGAATGGTTCCCAGGTTCTTTCTTCAGACGCAAGGCAGCGGTTTCCAAGTATTGTGCCATGCAGATGGTAGCAGAACCTTTTGAACACGCTAGAAAACGCGAGGTGAAATCTGTACTCATTCAGGTCCACAGTCAGGATTCATTAAAAGCAGGCCATGGGTAGCAGTGCGTCAGCAATGGCACTTGATCTTCTGAAGGTCACCAAAGACGTTGATGAACCTTCGCGACTTCAACTATTGAAAGATACGTGTGCAACAGCTTTTGTAGGTAAGTCATATGGTGAGGTATTAACTTCTGTAGTTCATCAATTAACTTTAATCCGATAGCTGGTGCAGAAACTGTCAGTCTGAATGTGTGTGGATGTATGCACCAACTAATCATTTTGTAGACTGCGTCGACATTGCAATGTTTCATGCTTGCCATGCTGCAGCATCCGGAAGTGCGAGAACGAGCACAGGCAGAGATCGACGCGGTTGTTGGCATAAATCGACTTCCAAACTTTGATGACAGGCCAAACTTGCCATACGTTGAGGCTATTTTGATGGAGACATTGAGAATGTACGCCGTCGCACCCCTTGGTATCTATTTCGACCATGGCACTTGCATTACTTCTTAAGTTCCTCTTAGGACTTCCCCACGCTACCACGGCTGATGACATTTATGAAGATGTTTTTATCCCGAAAGGTGATTATATAATGAAATCCGAGGTAAATCTGTTGACTCTCGTACATGTTAGGATCCACAGTGGTGGCAAATATTTGGTCGGTACACAACTCGTTATCTTTCTAGCATCCTGATACATTATTTTGAAGGGCCATGCATCATAACGAAGATGTTTACCCAGAACCTGACGTCTTCAAACCCGAAAGATTCCTTGTAGATGGGAGGCTCAATAAAGACAAGTCCATTGACAGCCTTGCTTTCGGCTTTGGGAGGTATTTTGACATTTCCTTCTTACATTGAATTTCGTCGCCGACTCTACTCGTCAGGCGCATGTGTCCAGGTCGTTACGCCGCTGACAATTCGGTCTGGGTTGCAATGGTGTCGATTTTGTACGTATTCAAGATAACAAAGGCCCTGGACGAACAAGGCAAAGAGCTCGATTTTGAACCGAGTTTCGGTACTGGGGTAACTACGTAAGTATTTTCGGAATGGCCGTTGCCCTCTGATCTTCATCTTTTGACAGGTGTCCTAACCCATTCCCTTGCTCTATTACACCACGATCGTTGAACATCGACATCCAGAAGATGTCAATGGAAGACGTTTGAATTATGAGTTGCAACAAGACAGATGATTTCACCGATTATGGAGGCTCTGTGCACTTTTAGTATGTTACCATGACCTGCCTATGTCCCTGCGTGACCTATGGCTTTCCGCGAAAACAGAAATAGTGATGATCTAAATCCTCGAAGAATGTGTTCTACGATGTCGGGCTCAGAGTGGATGAAAATTCCAGAGAACGACGGGATATTGGGGGGGTGGGTATACGTGAACTTGAACGAGACGAAGTTGCGAGTCCGTTCGATCGCGTGCGCCGTGTTCACGTCTATCGCTCCATGCAGAGTGTCTTAGTCGCCCGAACCAGACCTAAACTTCGAGATCAGAAGAAAGACGTTCTGACCTAATACGACCGACGAAGGAGTGATTAGTGTTCCGGGAATTGATGGGAAGCCTTTACCAAACAATGGTCATATAACCCGGAAGAAGATTTCGAGTTTAGGTAGCTTAATACCGAACTCTTTAACATGTAAAGTACTTGGCCAGCCTGTACGAGATTGTAGTGAGACAAAGAGCCCAAGTGAACACCAAAGAACGCAGAGTTTGTACATGCCATCCTCGGCGTGCACTCAACGCCGACCAACCATCCGATCTATGGCATAGAATGTAAACCCAATCCACTAGAGTGCTCCCTCTTCACATTTACATGTCAACACAGATCCAGCGCGTCAACCGTTTCATGCGTCCCTGACAAACACCGCCGCAGCGCCCATCCCAGTCCCAATACACATCGACGTCACCAAAACCTGCAAGGACAACCTATCAATCAAGTCCGCAGCATCATCCATACACGAAACTCACCTTTCCATTCCGTCTCTGCAGCTCGTGCAAACCCGTCGCGATTTGTCGGGCACCTGTGCAGCGTAACCATCGCACACTCCAATCAGCCTGGACTATGGAGGACGAAACAGAACAAATTCTTATCTAGCGGATGTCCAAACGCAATCGCGCCTCCGTTGACGTTCACTTTTTCGGGATCGAGCCCGAGTTCTTGAATGGAATAGACGTATTGGGAAGCGAACGCTTCATTGATCTGCGAAGGAAACGAGTGAACATTCGTGCTTGCTGGCCACCCTATCGGGTATGGTATACCTCGAACAAGTCGACATCCGCAACGTCAAGACCCGTATTCTTGAGCAGCATGCGAATCGCATACACAGGCCCAACTCCCATCACGCGGGGTGGCACACCTACAAAATGAGCATCCTCTACAATCAGCAACATACCCCTCGCTACGACCCAATAGTTTCGTCGTCACGTACCCGCCACGGCCGTACTGATATATTTCCCAAGAATAGCCAACCCGAGCGCCTCGGCCTTGCGGCGCGTCATCATCAGGACCGCCGCCGCACCGTCTGTAATCTGACTCGCATTCCCACCCGTCGTTCTCCCCTGCCCCCACTGTGGAAACGCCGAGCGAATTTTGAGCAACCTCTCTTTCGTCGTACCGTACCTGATCCCATCGTCCTTGGTCACTGTCACACGCTGTCGGGACGTGGTACCCGTCGCGGGGTCGGTGTCGTTGATGGACACGGTAAAGGGGACGATTTCCTTGTTAAAGTAACCAGATTTTTCGGCGTGCTCGGCGCGTTGAAAAGATAGGGCTGCAAAGGCGTCCATGTCCTCACGTGAGATGTTGTAGTCTTGAGCCACGTTTTCGCTAGTCCAGCCCATGGGGTAGAGACAGTCCTTCGCTGCTGCGTTGGCGCCAATGTGCTCTGACTGGGATGGTGCGCCCTTGTCTGGGCTATCATCCGAGAAAGAAAATAATCGTAAATGATGGGACTCGGACAGGGAGAGTGGAGGTGAGAGTCAGATACGCAAGGGAGTCCGACGTACTTTTGACTCATGGACTCGACGCCGACGGCGAGTCCGACTTCGATTTGACCGGATCGAATTTGGTTCGCGATCACGGTCACAGCCATGAGTCCACTAGAGCAGAAGCGATTGACCACTTCGACGGGAACGCTCTCCGGGAAGCCAGCAGCGAGGGCAGCACCACGGGCGTGATAGACAGGGTCGGGCGTCAGAACGGTGCCGACACAAATGTCACCTACGCTCGCGGGGTCGACGTGGGAGTGGGCGATGGCTTGCTATGGTGGTTTGGAGATATGTCCAACGTTAGCTGGCGTGCGAGGGTGAGGTTAAGGGATGGACTTGCCTTGAACATTTCGAGCATGAGTTCGTCGGTGCTGTGTGGGGTGTAACGTTGAGTCCATCATGCATGTCGGCATAGGGAAGTTACTTGCGGAGTGTCTTTGAGAGCACCTTTCTTGGCCTTTGTCAAGGGGGAGCGTATGGCCATTGTGACGACGACATCGTCGGGGCGTTTCTCTTGGAGTGCTGCGACACCGGAGGGCGAGTAGAAGTGGGACGAAATGTGCCTAAGACGTTCGAGCATGTTGGTTTGATGGTGAGAACACGGACCATCACGCGGGATCACCTAGGTTAGTCTCCCAAAACCAGACCTAAACTTCGAGCTCAGAAAGCAGTCGTTCTGACCATACGAAGGGGATCATCCAAGTTCGGAGTTGACCTAAAGATTCATTCATATCCAAGCTTTGCTGGATTCAAAGATTCGCTCCTACGCAAAAAGCCAACGTTCAACCACTTCTACGTATTAGTGCTTCAAGCCCTCAGGAAACCCGGGTATCCGCGCTCAATCTCTGCAGTAATTTCCTACTTATACGTTGCGACTCCCACAACGTAACTGTATGCCTCGCGTTTCTTTCCCGGGATATTGGCCCCCATATACCAGCTGTCCACTTGCGGAAGCAACGTGGCAGCACACGCTTCATCGACCCGCTTCTTGAACATCAATGCAGCATGGGTTGTCGGCGTAAACTTGGTGATATGGTGCTCGCGCAGGTACGCAATCGTTTGGACTATCCATGCGCTTTGAACCTGCAAACAGGTCGGTCCGTTGCCCACCGCCGTCGGTCCATGTGGACCATACGTGAAAAACAGATTCGGAAAGTTGTCGATCGTCAGGCCGAGACTGCACGTATTAGAATACAGATGGGTGGACCCAAGGTTGGAAATGGGAGGTAGTTGGCACTTACTAGGTCATCGCGCCGTCCTTCCAGTGGTCTTGGATAGTTTCGCCGTTCAATCCGCGTAGATCAATATCGTTGAACCCGCCAACATAACTATCGAACCCTGTCCATCGTGGCCTTTCAGTCAATGCGTCACCACAATTCAACCACGCGCACCTGTCGCAAAGATGAGCACATCAAACTCGTACTCCTCATTGGCCGTCTTGAGACCATTCTCGTGTATCTCTAGAATTGGCGTTGCATTGAGATCAACGAGGTCGACATTGTCTTGGTTGAATATCTCGTAGAAATGCTGCTCCAGGGACTGGCGTTTACCTCCCATAGGATGGGGTGCTACCTTTGGCGCCAACAAGTCACGTTTTTCGGGATCCTTGATGCGTTCGCTGACTTTTCTCCTCCAGAATGCATAGGCCATTTTGTTGCTGGCCCTGTTGAGGATGACATCCTGGTGATTGCTCACTACATGGCCAGGTTAGAAAGCTAATAAGGCTGTGCTATAACGCAGTGGGATGCACACGGAAAGTTGAACCCGCCCAAGTCCCACAACCTCTCAAAAGTCGCTTCTCGTTCTTCTTCGCTGGCGCTAGACATTGGTCGCAGAATAAACTCGTTCGGGAACCCAGAAAACGTCGTATTCAACTTCTTGTACAGTTCCTCGTACACGGGTTTGAAATGGTCTTGTACCTGCCTGGTCACACCATATTGCCCCATCGGCAGTGCCAGATTCGGGGTCCGTTGAAAGACGGTCAGATGGGCTACCTGTTCCGGGTGGACATCAAAGAACCATTCTCAGTGTGGTTGTTGCCGATATGGATTCGGACGTGGCGTACCTGTGGCCCGATTTCTTGAATCACCTGGACGCCACTCGCGCCGGTACCGATGACGCCGACCCGCCTTCCGGTCGTCTCAATGCCTTCTTTTGGCCACCGGCTTGTGTGACAGCACGGTCCTTTGAATGTGTCGCGTCCTTTGATGTTGGGTATGTAGGGCTTGAATGCGGAGCCCTGGGTTGTTCTGTCATTCGTCAGGTCCAACGAAAATGTTTGGCGTTCTCACAATGCAGAGGATCAAATAACGTGCCGAGGCCTTGTACAGGCCCTCCTTTCCCTCGGCGGTGACATGCCAGAGATGCAACTGATCATCCCAATGTGCTTGCTTCACCACCGTGTCAAACCGACAGTGTTGGCGCAGATCCAGCTTATCCCCCACGTACGCGAAATATCTAGGAGGAAAATGAGCACGTCGAGCTCAAATACGCCAACCGACGCGCGATGCACGTACGCTTGCAATTCCTTCCATCCGGGGAATTTCTCTGTCCATGTCCACTCTTTCCACAGTTCGGGCAACGCCAGCTTGTAGATTGGGATGTGACTGTCCACCCGCGCACCAGGGTATCTGTTCCAGTACCACGTCCCTCCAAAGTCCGATCCTGCGTCGATCACCGTGCAACGCAACCCGAGTTGGCGCAAGTGAATCAGCTGATGAATGCCACTAAAGCCTGCACCGACGATGATGGCGTCGTGCTGTTCTTCTTGCGTCATGGCTAAATTCTGGACGTGGGTATTGTGTATTCGGTACGTTGTATGGACGGTCTTTTGAGTGTGGGGTAACTAATAAACCGCTGTCCCACACCAGGAGAACATTGGACCTTTATGTATGTGACAGTATGTCTAGGACCTCGCTTTCTTGTGTCCTATTATCTCCACTCCTGCTCCTACACCGGTAATCACTTTGCTGCACCAACGGCGCCACACGCGCCGATGACTTGTCTCTCCTTTTTTGTAGAATTCCTCATCGCTGTATCATCAGGTGGGTTGATGTTATGAGTCTGTGGCGTAGTGATGCGGGATTTTATCGAGTGGTCCCTCAGCGATCTCACACTCACTCTTGTTGCAAAGTTGGTTAAATTCAATCCGCAGCTTTCTTTCGATTGCGGGGTACGTGATTGTTTTAACCCCACCAGGGTGTCCAATCCAGTGTCAGCCAGCATCCGCGGTCTGGACATCACGATCACATCATGTCCTCGATTGCAAGCTGCTGTTGCCGTGTTTCTATAAACCGACCGTTCTCTGCGACACTGTTCTTACTGTCGCTTTGCGCAATCATGTCCGCTGTCTCCTGCAACGTCCTCGGATCCCGCTGCACCAACAACCCATTTAACCGCGCGTCCGACACCATCAGCCCCCCAAAAAACTCAACAGCCCCTGGGCGAATTCCGCGATCGTTTCGCTCTTTGCAGTGAGCGTCCCGACAAAGCCGGGGGGGCAGACATCCAGAAAGGCATCTGTAAGATCGATCGTATGCATTCTGATGTTCGGTGTCCTCCATTTCCTCGTTCAAGTCAAACAAATCGAATACTTCTCCGAGACCAAAGGTGAGAAGGAAGTGTACCACATCATCCAATTAATCCAGATTTCAAAGTTGGGATCATTCATACAGAACGGGGTGGGTACACCCAACCTTGGACTCCGTCCAGAGCTAGATCGCCTCTGGCAGGAAATGCAAAAACCAAGGTTGCGGCGCACGTACTAGTATGGCATTTCGAGTGTCATTTATCATATTTTGGTGCTTCCCACTGAAACCTCGGATGTCCGTGCTCGATCTCTTGCTCGATTTCTTGTGTATATGACATGATTCCCCCGATGTAATTGTATGCCTCACATTTCTTTCCCCGGAATCTTAGTGCCTATATACCAACTGACCACCTGTAGCAGCACACAATTGATTGTCAAGTTTCTTGAATGTCAATGCAGCATGGGTTGTTGGCATAAACTTGGTGGTAAGGTGCTCATGCAGGTACACAATTGTGTGGACAATCCTTGGACATCTGGACTGCATCACAGATTGCAAAGACAGGGACAAACAGGAACATACTACATCTGAAGCTGATTGGGGACACCAGTCTGAGGTTGGGCAAACACCACTTGATCCCCAGAGGATCTGCAGGGAATCTCAAAGTAGTAGGGCATTTTGCCAGGACATGTGAGCATGAGCTGTGGTCCTTCCAGGACACTGTACTTCTCCATGCCTGCAGAGATTCTATCCACCTTCATGGCTGTCTCCCAGGACACAAGCTTCCCTCCAAATGTGTACATGCCAGGGTGGAGAACATCATGATGTTCAATCACATAACCATCAGGGGTGTTCACAGGTGTGTGTTCATCAACATCAAAGAAGTCGAGGCAAAACTGTTTATGCTGCTCCATGCCACCATTCCAGATGCGGATTGCAAGATTTGACTTTGGGATCTGATAATAGAGGACATTGTGGTTATTTGGATGTGGCTTTTCCTGGAGACAATTAGCATTTTGCATATGGACAACAATATTATACTACTGTACCCACTCCAAGTGTAGGAAGTATACCATTTGGTGCCTTGGCAAATATGTCATCCCACTTTGTGTTGATCATTGCAAGGTGCTTGAGAAGAGTGTTGTCAGTGGCACCCATTGCATACAACACCTCCTTCATGGTTTCCTGTGATGCAGGCTGGTGGTTGGGGTAAAGACGACCCATGTGGTCATCAAAACTGCTCTGCAGAACGACTGGGTGAGCATTATGTTGCTGGTGGGTGACACCTTGTTGCATCATCATTGGAGCCACTGGGGACTCAGACAATGGCTTGAATGCTGTCAGGAATGAGCAAAGATATGATGGTATGAAGACATACAGCAAATGATGTGTGACAAGAGGTCATTTGTTGTCAAGTTGTGTGGTGTGGTGCTGCGAGGACGATAGTTGGTCAAGCCACAATTGAGACTCCGCCGCGTGGGCCGAACCCCTATGCCCATCTGACCGTCTTTCAAGGACCATCTTCAGTTGTCATCAGGCTCCTTTCCGGCGACAGCAAATTCAAGTTTGGTGAGAACAATGCAGAACAGTGAGGAGATTCTGTGCACGGCTGACTTGAACACAGTCAGGAAGTGCGAGATTAGGAGAGTGCTCGAGGTGCGGTTCGGCATGGATCTCACCCCGAGGAAGGCGACTATCAATACTGCGATTGATAGAGTGTTATTTCTCGAGCGTAGACGTCGCCCTGCATTGCATCTTCGGGCCTCGTCAACTCCGCATTTCTCGAGGTGTCTTCATTCACCTCCCGCTATCGACATCCAATAACCGCTCTCATCGCCATTCCTGGTGCATGAACTCATCGTACGGCCTTCCATTTTTCCCTTCACCCTCCAACATGACCTCGTCTCCCGTCAGACCACGTTCGGGCAGCTTTGATAGCCCATCTTATCAGGTGGCGCTGGGACAACCCCTAACAAAACACTCCCGAAACGAGCGCGAGTCAAACTCGCCACGCCTTTGTCATACTTGCATCGTCCCCGACTGACCGCCATCTCACACTCGAGGGCGACCACTCGACATTGACATCTACCATGGCCCTTTGTTTCGTGGACCTGCATCACCCCAATACCCATACTCACTCCGGATTGTTTTCCCGCTCTTCTCAGCGGCCCCTCTGAATCAACGAGATGGTCGTCGAAGCATCTACCGATGATCCTCATCCCCGCGGGATGGCCTCCTGGCCACGGACAGACAATGACTGTCCGTGTTCGTACGCGTGCACACTTGCTCATTACTTGAATACCCATGCCAGTGGGTAAACCCGTGGTGGGTTTCGGTACAGGTCCTGATTCGACAACCTGCAGTACGTAGTACCTGTACCCTTGGCGCAAGTATGGGTAAAGCGCGGGTACGGGCGCTGGTCTGTGCCAATCCCTAAACTGTGTTGGCGCATACGCAATCGACGCAGTATTAGCATTCCAAGTTCTCGTCATATATATACATCTAGTTCTTCCTGCCCGCTCTTTTTCCCTCATCCATTGTGTTGAGGAAACGAGCGGGACATCAAAGTTGACGAAACAGGCAGGCACTAGTGCAGCAGGAGTGTTCAAAATTACTGGCGATAGTGTCCGGTCGGGGTGAGAGCCAACACGCACAGTCAACGTCTCAACGTCGCATCACCATCACATCAGGTCCTCGATCGCAAACCGTGGCTGCTGCGTTTCTATAAGCTGACCGTTCTCTGCGATACTGTTCTCGCTGTTGCTGTGAGCAATCATGTCCAGCGTCTCCTGCAATGCCCCCGGGTTACGCTGCACCAGCAACCCATTCAACTTTCCCTCCGACACCATCAGCCTCCCAAAGTTCAGTACGCTTTGGGCGAATTCTTGTGCAGTATGGTGGACTGCGAACGTTTCGCTCTTTGCGGCGAGCGTCCCGACAAAGAGGGAGACATCCAGAGAAGCGTTGGTGAGATTGATCGAACGCGTGCGGAGTGCTTGTTCATGCGTCACGCTCGCCTGGAGGGTCGTCTCTTGATCACAGACCGTATCCCCAAGCGTGTTAAGACGGGCAACTTCGTCATTAATTCGTTCCAGGGCAGCCACGGCCCGTTGAATGCTTTGCTCGCACGCCCGTACGTTTTGTTCGGCACTTGCGACCGTTCGTTCGGCGTCTTCGATTTCCTCGTTGAGGTCAAAGAAATCGAAGACCTCCCCGAGACCAAACGTGAGCAAGTTCCGTACGACCTGGTAAACAGAGTCCACGTCTGTCGTCCATCATAAACGACATAAAACCGTACCCGAGCTGATTCCATGCTGTCGCGTTTGCTCTCTGCAGACCGAATGGTTGCTCTGGCTTGTTGAATGTGTTCTTCGGCCGTCGCCTTTTGCCCACTGCGAGATGGGTTCAGAGCTGTGTCAGAATCAGTCGAGAACACGTCGCACGTACTGCCAGCTGTCGCGTTGATTTTCTACACCACCTCGCAACGTCTCTGCAACTTGCACGATGTTATGGAGTCTCTCAATGCGCTCTTGCGCCATGCTAATTTCAAACGTAAAGTCCGTCGCGAGCTGCATTCGTCCGGGAGAGAAGGAGATGGTGCCCATGTGTCAACGAATCATGCGTAGAGCTGTTGGAGCATTCCGGCACACCTCGGTAAATTTTTGTGTCAAGTTCCTCGCTTTCTCGCTCAACGATCGAAAGTGACCAAATACGACTTGGCTTTGTGATTTGCATGCGTTCACGAGCGGCGCATGAGCTCGGATCGCTTCAAACGCCGACGTAGGATCGCGGTAGGTCATCAATGCAAACGTCCTTTGAGTTTGGGTAATTTGGTGGAGTGATTCAATATGGTTGACGAGTACGAGGAGCGAATCCATCGCAGGGGCGGCGTCCTGCCCCAAAAGGGTCTCGCTCTCAGATTGTAACGTGGTCAACGACCATTCGAAGGATGCACAACGCGCCGCTGCATCCTCGATGTCTTGCTGCATCACGGCAGCTTCTGCGACGAGCGCATTGATCTGGGGCTGATGAATGAGGGAGGATAAGATATGAGTCCCCACTTCGATCCTGGCGTATTGGTTGACCTACGTCTTCCCCCGGTTCAGGCTGTACAGCTAACGGACAAAGAAAATCAATTTGAAACAACCTAAATATCCAGCGAGGTAGTACACACGTTGCAGAAGCTGGTGATCTCGCAAAATCTGGGAGAGCAAGGGGATAAGTGCAGCAGAGAACATTGCGTGATCGATGGCAAAAAGCAGGATCTGGTAGGCTTGTCGATGGTGCCCGCTAGGGATTCAAGGACAGATCGATGTGCGGAGAGAATGCAGGGCAACCTGAGGTCGACGTTGAGATATTGTTGGGTTAAGTAGGGTGAAAAGTTGTGTAACAGCAAGACCCGATGACGCACGATGCGGCCTCACGCGCACGGAGCGCCAAGATGGTCAAGGCTGCGAATGCCCCATACCCTAGTCAGGTAATAACACCATGTTTATCGAGCCCAAGTGTGATTATCACAAGAAGTGATACCGTGTATGAAATGGTTCGAATGACATTGTGTCCTCAACGAAGCCGCATGGCAGATACATTGGTCCAACAT
>JBBPQU010001022.1:0-12066 GCA_038092655.1 Boletus sensibilis
TCCCGAGTTTGAGGTAGTAACACGTCGTTCCTTGGGGGCATACGTGTCCATACACACAGTCATCGCCAAATAGACAGATTAGTATGCCCGTAAACGCCGTCGGAAGGACACAAACTGTGGAATTAACCTGCATGTGTTTGAAAATCACTGAAATTAATAACTCAGTTAGCCACCCAACACTCACATGAAGGCAGGATCAAGGCTTTGCTATGTTATGTCATTACAATTTGCTGCGAATGCTGTAGAGAGGATCATCAGGATGCCGAGCGCAGCCGGCCGGAAATAGGTACACAGGATGGTGATCTCGACCACGGCCATGGTGCGGTGCATGGACCAGAACGAAGAGTTTCATCCATGATTTCAGCGGCACAATCTCAACTTGGAGGAACCAACCAGGGCGCTTGTCAAAAATGAGGGGTGAGATTCTGTCCACCGCACCGGCATTTCCTTTCAAAAATTTGTTTCCGCAGCTTTCATCCCGCAACAGGGTTGCCTGGAGGAACACCCCATCAGCACTATAATTTGGCTCAGCTCGGGGCGTCGGGCTCGATTTCTTACTACATGTCAGGCACATCCGTTGACTGTCGGATCATTCGACTTGGCTGCTGTCAGAGTGAATTCATGTAATGATTAATTAAGTCGGAGATGAAGTAATAACAGAAAATGGGATGTGCCGAGACGTGGCAAGCATTATTTTGTGCTCCGACGGAAACGTGTGATCCATAGGTTAGGGTTATGAATGCGGATCTCTCCTTGATCACAGCCGCCTCACCAGGACTTTGCTTTGTCCACGACCACGACCACGCGATTGGGAGTCTCTCATACCCATCTATAATCGGCGCCGGCACCCACAAGTTAGGTTCACTTTGAACTGTACATTCCCAATCTTTAATTTTTCCGGTTTTACTTATATCCTTTGACCCTCATATTAATAGGCAGACGACATCGCTCGCGCGCTTTGCGGACCCCCCAACTGCCGTCACGATGTCTTCTCTCTTTTCATCGACGCAACTCCCCGCAGGAACCTCTCCTGTGTCTCTCCCTTCAGCAAGTTCGTCAGCCAGTTCACCTACTTCTACGCAGGACACGAGCGACCCCACGGCCAATGCTACCCTGTACTGTGAGTACCCTGGGTCACCGTTACCCTCTTTCTCAATTTATCCGATTTTCACACTGACTGGATCGTGCGCTCTCACACCCCTTACTCATGCATCTCCGCTTCCCGTCTCTGGTCCACTTGTATATCGGGTGCTTTACAATTTGGCAACCCGACGCGATGCACTATACCATTCTTGCCACTCTGTGCGATCGACTGTGCACGAAATAATTCATTACACCCACATGCACATACATGTACCTCCCCCTAACAGTATACACCTTTCTGGGTAAGCACCTTGCTCCCTGTTCTCGCACCACTACAACTACCCGCCACTGACTTCATTCTTCATTCTTTGTTACTCTTCGCCATGTCTTCCTCTATCGGTCCTCTTTCTGGAACCTCCCTTATGCCGATGAATGTATCGTACACGGCACTTATAGCCACCCTCGTCCTTCTGCTCTCTGTATCATCTGCCATCGTTATTCGGAGCCTGATCCTCCGTCGGCGCCACCAGCGCTTAGTTGAGGAAGCCATCCGCACAGGAACGTGGTTGCCACACCGCTTCGATCCAGCAACAGGGAGGAGAAGACGAGATATTGGCCAGAAGCCAAAAATTTGGGAAACCTGGCTTCATCCAAACGATGACGACGACGGCGAGAGCCAGGAGAACGAAAAGAGAAAGTGGGGTGAAATCATGGTAGGCGACTCCATGCTATACGGAGCATACTCGCTAACTGTTCTGTGCGTTGTTCCCCTCCTAGCCTGTCTATGCCGCATATGTCAATCCACCCACATTATCACCTCAGGGACCCAATGCAAGTTCCGCGGAGAATTCCGCAGCCCCTTCATCACGCCCTCCACGATTCATGCGACCTTTTACGAGGAGACGGCCACCGCCATCCCCACAGCCTACTACTGCGTCGCCGATGGCTGCTCAAGTACTATCTTTACCCACTTCATCTCCGACAGTAACGCCCACGTCTGCAGTGCGTGTAGCAGTCCTCATCGCAATGCCGAGTCAGTCACAGAAACACAATGGTGATGAGATCGGGCCACCAGTGGTCGAGATCGGAGTCGTTGAAGCCGATGTAAAGGATGTTGAGACCGAGACATCGAGTCGTGATAGCTCATGATTGTATCTGACATTGGACTGATCGCACAGGTCCCTGTTATGGCACTACTTACATACTGCTTGGACTCACCAATTACGGCTTACAAGTACGTTATATCTTTAGCTTCATCCATGTTTTGAAAGAAGCCCCCTATTTCAAGTTCGCACTCCTTTGCCTGGGAGATCATTGCGTAGCGCGTGTGGGACTACCAGGCACGGAAATGTCGTTCTAGTGTAGTTTGTCGACTCATATGCATTTTTTGTTCCCGCGATGGTTGGTAATTGGGAGCTGCTACCACGTCTTTCATCCTGGTTGTTAGGCTGTTCATTTAAATAAAGGCGCACACGAGGGCAATTTGCATCTCTCCTGTGAAGCGTGGGTCGTCTTTGTGGGAACGCGTGCATTCAATTTTGTCTGGCATCTTGATACCAAGAATATTCCGAGGCTGGGAGCAATCCGTGTATCATAATGAGGAAATACGCCATTGGAAACATATCTTTAGCTGCCGGTGTTGGCTTGTAGTAGTGAGAATATGACCACGCACCTCGATTGCAATTCTTACACTGTCCTGTCAAACTGATGTTGTGTCAGCAAGGCAGAGGATTCCGCAGTGAGAACCTAGAGGTGAGCTCGAAAAACCCTTGTTCCGGGTTCGGAGATGCGGGATGAGATGCCCGTCGAATAAAGGCGTTGGGAGGATGTCATTATACAGTAACGTTTTGAATTCAGCTGTAATGACAGGCATGGATAATTACGTGGCGTTTGGATCGTTGACCGTTTTTGTTTCAAATGTGTCATGACTTGGAGTAGCAATTGTTGAGAGCCCGGGGACTGTATAGACCACAACTTACAAGCGCCAGGACGAGTCACCGAGTCTTCGAGAAACCAGACGTTTAGACCTTGGGAAACCTCCGGAAGTCTAAGCTGTCAATCATTTAGCTACAAATAAGAGTAAACATGGCATATCCAAATCACTCAACACGGTTATGGCGCTCCAGGCTCGCTCTAGAGCAATCTAGAGCGGCCTGGATTCCATTTTGTCCAACGTTTTCAATCTTGCTAACCGTGTTGTGTCAGTTGTTTAATCCAAGCCTCCAAGGTCAGTCGGATCATGGATAATGCCACTCTTCTTCCATCGACTGATGTCATACATCATGTACAAACTCTGCGACAACTTGCGCAGGTTCTGGCGGTTGGAAACCCGTTAACGAAGTTGTTCGCTTGGTATTACTATCAAATTGTAAGCCCATTGGCCACGTGACCACATAGTGTCGCAACATCACACATCGCGATTCGTACACTCTCAGTTCTTGTACACTACGTTGTTCGCTCGTATAGATCGTGGTCCAGTTCTGTTCCGCCTGATCTCGCCAGTGCTTCCCGCCATTAGCCACGGCGGGTTTCCATCAACTGACTTCGAGCTCAGCTGAACGCAACGCAGGTCTCGATGCCAAGCCCAGGGTACATGGACAGGTTTTCCCGTGCAGAGCGCGACAGTGCCCACAAGCCACCGTATGAACCTTGAGCTTGAATACTCGAGTAAGTAATACCTCGTGCCACTGCCGGCAAATACTTATGGTGTGACTCTGATGTCTTCTACTTACTTGACTGCCTTTTGGTAATTCGCTCGTGAATCGAGCTCATCGAGGCTACACGCACTCCAGGTTGGGTTTGAGTGGAATGTAATCATCGGAATCCGTCAGAGGTCAGTCATATTCATATTCTTATTACAATGATATCGCCGCTCTACCGACTGTACTTACCATCAACAAAATTTTAAATGGTGCAGGTGATCCAATGCTTCCTGTAGTGCTAAAGCAAAAGAACGCAGTCAGAGGCCCCTCATGATAAAACAACAATGCATGGCGCATTCTAGCTTATCGGCCTTCCCCGGTTCTACAGGCATGTGCAGTTACGCTTCGCGATTTCATATGGGAACACATCACTGGCTTCTCGGGTAACACAGTAACGGCAGCAGAGTAGCCCAAGCAAAAGAAAACCATCACATGCTCTCCATCTCGAGCGATATGAACAGCCGGGTTTGAACTCTTTAAAAGCCTGGGATCGACTTCCAGTTCTCCAGTCTGCAGACCCTCGGTAAAACTACCATGTCCCCTTCCAAAACGCTTCTGTTTCTGATATTCATCACGTTGTCCGCCGTGGACGCGAGTCCTCTCAGTCGTCATAACGACAAGGTCACCCTTAGTTTTGCGACGAAGATCAACGAGCGCGGCACCCTTAACATTGCTGAAAAGGACCGCGCTCGTGCCCAGGCCATGAAACAGGCTGGCCAGCTCGGCAAACGCAGCACGTCTTTCAACGTCACAAACGCCGGATTCATCTACACCGCTGAGGTCGGAGTTGGCAATCCTGCAACAACCTGTACGTGGATTTGCTGCCATTGTAGATGCGGTAACTGACTGATCATAGACACGCTGCTGATTGATACTGGAAGCTCTAACACATTCGTAGGAGCGAATAAGGCGTACACCCGGACTAATACCAGTCACGACACGGGGAATGCTGTTGTATGTTTCTGATATTCTTCATATCGTTTGCGTCGAACTTAGAATATGTGCTCATAGTCAGTGTCTTACGGTTCTGGAGTGTTCTACGGAGAGGAATTTCTTGATACCGTCACGCTCGCCCCTGGTTTGGTGATCGACGAACAATCCATTGGCGTGGCTACCTTCTCCGAGGGTTTCTCCGGTGTTGATGGTATCCTTGGTGTAGGCCCTGTCGACCTGACTGTTGGTACGGTCAACAATACAGACACAGTCCCTACGGTATCGGACAACCTTCACTCTCAGGGAACAATCTCGCAGGAGGTGCTTGGTATCTACTTCGTCCCGGCCACTGAGCCGATCAGCGACGGAGAGCTCACGTTTGGCGGCTATGATCGCCGCGTCATCACTGGCTCCGTGAACTACGTTCCGCTCACGACGACCTCGCCTGCGTCGGGATATTGGGGTATCGACCAGTCGATCACATACGGTGGCGGCACCATCCTGTCGTCGACCGCTGGTATCGTTGACACTGGCACCACCCTCATCCTCATCGCGACCGGTGAGTGACGTGTTGAGACCGAGTGCCACACTACAGAGCGCTGACGTTTTATGTTGAAATCTCAGATGCGTTCCAGACATATCAATCCAAGACTGGCGGTACCCTGGACTCTACCACCGGCCTGCTCAGTATTACCCCCGACCAATATAATAAATTGCAGACGTTGACGTTCAACATCGGGGGCAAGTCGTACCACCTAACACCTAACGGGCAGATCTGGCCTCGTTCGCTCAACAGCGCCATCGGAGGTAGCTCTGGTTCGATCTACCTCATCGTCAGCGACATCGGAACTACGTCTGGGTCTGGTCTCGACTTTGTCAATGGGTTCACCTTCCTGTACGTCCACGATCGTTTTGTTTTTCGTCCACAGCGATCGTGGTATCTGATGTTTGCCACTTTTCAGGGAGCGCTTCTACAGCGTATATGATACCACCAAGAAACGGGTCGGTTTTGCCAGTACTGCTTACACCAAATCGACGCCTAACTAAGGGTCGTTCATCGCCAACCATCCAATTTGATGTGTCTCGTGTGCATGCCGTCTATCCAATCATTGTAATAGGAGGTTGTACAACTTCATGATACCCAGTGGAATTTTGCGTGCACAGATCGATCAAGTCAGCCAGGGGACCAGAATTCGAGGAGATTTAGCGGCGGGCTGCTCCGCTCGTCTCAGCGACACTAAATGACAAGCAGCCGCGCCGCGAAATATAAAATCTGAAACCTGTTTCACAGTATTACCTACTCCAGGGCGCTCCGACTAGCACATTCTGCAGGCAAGCTCCGGACTGATACGATACCGTCACTGACGATGAAAGTAATATCCAGGTGCTCAGGTAGAGGACCGACCTTCGCGTCCATACAACGCGTCGCTGAAGCGGCCGTGATATGTCTCGATCTGAAGTCTGCCCCTACCTCGTCGTGCGCGGTGACTATCGGTGGTCCCGCCACCGTGACTTGCATATGCAGGATATCCACGAGGTAAGTCAGTCGGGTCTGTGGGTGCTTGGGATCGTTCAGTGTAAGCTAAAGTCACAACTGCACTGCCTAACGTCGTGTGACGTCTGATGTGAAGACGGTTGTGTGTTGCATTCGGGACACTGGCGCAACACGTCGGGTAATGCCGTTACGCGTCAACGCATCGTATCCCGGAAAGCCCACGGCGACGCACTATTTCCCCCAGTCGAGCCCGAGGGTTGATCCTTTGTGAGATGGACTTCGACCCTGTTGTGTCGTAGGGAGGATAGTGGAGTCGTGCTGCGTTGAGGTATAAAAAGGCGCTATTGAACCCAAGCCTACTATCTCCTTTTCGAATCTGTCTTCTTTTGCAGTTCCACACATACACACTCTCTCTCGTTCAAAAAAATCAGTATGTTTCCTCGATGAACGTGACCAATGCAACACGGGCACCATCAGCTGCTGCAACGGCGTCCAGATGGTGAGTGTTTGTCCGTGTGAGATCAAGGGCTGATGGAAATGCATTCCTTTCGCTCGATAGGTGCAACAATCCAATGGTCTTCTGTCGTCGTTGAACCTGCTCAGCGCTGCTACAAGTGCTGACGGGCTCGTGGGTCTTAGCTGCACGCCTCTCAATGTGATTGGTATTGGTAGCAGTTGCATGGCTCAGCAACAGCCTGTTTGCTGTTCCAACAACCAGTTCGTACGTGTTCGCAGTTTGAGTCAAGTTTAGATTGCGTCGCTCACGTGCACGGACTAGAACGGTCTGGTGAACATTGGCTGTTCGCCCATCAACGTTTCAACATCAACGCGTGAGGGATGTGGGCGCTGACGTCGGTGGTTGGGTTGATACTGGTCGCTTGTTACTATCGTCGTTCTTTTTGCGTCACAGAAAATTGGTCGCTGAAATGGCGACGTGATACGCGATTGGCGTGTGCCATTTTTCAATGCTACTATGGTCTGATGCACTCTGACGCATCCCACCAGGGACGATTCTAGCATGTCCCGAGTAAATATGAGACTAGGAACAATGTGTTGGAACTGCGTGGATTGGTACGTGTCCGAGGGTTGCGACTGGAGGTTGTAGGTGGCGGTGCCCATCTACATCCGCTCTGCTCCGGACTGACGGAGCATGCAACTCTCTCTCGACGTTCTCTCACCCATGCCATCCGCCCAGTCTACAGAATATCAACCCGAAGAACTAATCCCTGAACAGAAAGCCCCCATCCCTTGTCTTGCTTTCTGGCCCGATGGCTCCAGATTGATCGCCGTCGTTGGTTCAGGGTTACAGATCTGGAACGTCAAGGAAAAAATCCGCGAAGGCGAAGCCATCCGGGGTGGTTTCTTCACCAACTTCACCACCGTCGCCGTCTCCACCGACGGCAAAAAGTTCGCCACAGGCGGCACATACAGAGATGGCGCTCAAGTCTTACTCTGGGACACCAACTCACGTCGGATCGAGCATACGTTTGACAAACCTGCCACCAGTCGCTGTCTCTGTGTCGTTCATTTTAGTAATGATACGCGCTTTTTGGCGTATGCGTTCGAAAGGGAGTACATGTCGGATAGTTTGGAGGTGAGGAACGCCACGGATGGGAACTGTGTTTGTGTCCTCGAACCTCGGAAGGGAAATAACCGATGCACGCGATTCTCCCCGGATGGCACGCGGCTCGCAGCATGTGGTGTTTGCATACAAATATGGGAGTTGGCTACCGGTCGACCGTCGCTCGAGATCAAGCAACGCGCGCATTCGTTGGAATGGACCAAGGACGGCTTGCACGTCGTCGCCAACAACCTCGCCAACGGGCAACTCATGGTGTATGACGCCCGCACGGGCACGCAAATACGTAGTTGGCGCGATCGTTCAACTGGAATCCCCGCACCACACTTGTGGCCATACATCTGCATGTCTGTCTCCCCTGATGGCCGTTTTCTGGCGAGCGTGCGCGGAAACATAGTATATGTATGGGATTTGGAGAATGCACGGGAGGTGGCGCGGTACTCTTTTCCACGAGATATTTTCTGCATCGCCTACTCCCCAAAAGGCGATTTCATTGCCTCTGGCTCTTATATCTGCAAAGCGCCAAAGGAGCATGATACCCTGGTATGCTGTTCTCATCGCGTATCCACTCTCCGTGCTAATTCGAGTGTCCTATGTAGGTGGTGAATAATGTTCCCAATGTATGTTCCCTTTTGTTAGTTGCGTTATCCCGTATGTTTCATTGGTTCTAGAAGCGTTCTGTTGCGAATGAGTAGTTCGTACGCAGATGGCCATCTGATTGTTAGGATGTGTGTCTATTTACCTTTCTCCTCTCTCCCTCTCGTTGACACTCCTATAGATCCTTGGTCTAATTAATCACCCAGCCCCCTTGAGCGAGGTGTGGATAGGACCACTTGTGGAGGTTATGCGAGAGGCACGGAAGTGTGGACACGGACATGCCTAGTCGTATATACCCTTTGTGCATCAACCAGTCTGAGCTGTGGAGTTATTGTTTTCACATATGTCGTTGCTATATCAATCGTACATGTACGTGCTTTGCTTTACCCCTGGCTGGTGACTCTAAGACTCAGCAACATAACGGAACACCAGGGAATAATACATTGGGTTGGGTTATGTCCGTATTTTCGCAACCCAACACATGTCGGCTGCCTATTTGAAGTCGACGACGATAGCGAGCACGTCCCTATCCACGAGCTCTCCCGCCATATTCCGTTCCACCAGGCCCCCTTTCGTATACCAAATCTTCCCTCTCATCCCGTCAAAAGAATACTCGTAATGCCGGGACGGATCCAGGTCCGCCCACGGCGGGGACAGATCGCCGACGACGGCAACACACCGTTCCCCCGTGGCGTCCACGGTGAATTTGTGAATCATCTCGGTGGAGGTGGCGGATCCCCCCCTATCCCGGTCGACCATGCAGAAGCCTCTGACGAATCCATCGTTGGAGACGTGAACCAGGTTACCCTTCCACGACCCTTTAACGGAAAAGATGTCGTGCGATGTGATGGTGATTGGGAGTACTTCCTCGGTGCTGCGGACGATAACGTTCAAGCTGCTGAAGCTGAAGTTGCTGTTGCTGTCGTTGTTGTTGTCTGCGTCGGTGGCGGGGGTAGGACTGGCATGGGACGCAGGCAGGACATAGTCGGTGCATACGAGTCGGACACGCGTGTCGGGGTTAGGAGAGAAAGGTGCATATGTGTGCATAAACCGGAGCGTTGTCGACTGCGTGATAGGGTCGACGGTAGCGTCGCGGATGAGGGCAAGCCACATCGATCCCATGTCACGCGTGAGAATCTCATGGCTGAGACGGAGCTCGCGGACGATAGGTCGGACACCGTCCGCATGACCATCCGGAACCGAGTCGCCGTTCTGCCCGGGATTTGGAGCAGGATTGGGATCGACGTCTGGGAGGGCGAATGTCTGGACGACCTCGACCTCGCCGAGATTACCATGTATGAGGTAGGAGCGGGAGAGTACGAAAAGGTGGGTTCTCGTAAAGTAGACCTCGACGAGATGGGGTAACCATGCCCCGCGATAATTCAAGAGCATATCCTGACGTGAAAACAAATAAATAAACAAGTCTCTGCTCGTCGAGGCGTAGTGCAAGGATTTACCAATTGCGTTCGAAAGCGAGGAAACTTGTAGAACCGTCGGTGTCGTGGGTCGAATACCAAAGAGTTTCTGGGTTTGTTCGCCGAGCAGAGGGAGATATACGCATATGGCGCAATGCCGCCGTCAACTCGGATATGCGGTGTAAACGCCTCTCTTGGCAAACTCCAGGTCGGCACGTCGAACATTTCCGGGCCCGACAAGTACCCTGTATCATCATCCACCACAAACTCGAGCAGCTTCCTGTGAAGAAAAAAAAATCATCATTAGCATGGAACCAGTGAGAAGTAACGTGGTACCGTAACACATACACCAGATCCTCAAGACGCCCCCTCCCGAGATGCACAGCGACGTAAATGAAATGTCGCTCTGGGATCATCACCGACGTCGTCGCCCAATACGCGAAGGACCCATGATCCCAAAGCACCCGTTCGGAGCCCGTCTCGACGTCACGCGACCGGAGTTGCTTCATATCCTTACTCACGATCAACCATCTCCCACAGACCCATTGAAACCGATCGTCGTCTATCGATCGCGGACCAGTGTAGGTCTTGCTCGAGATAAGCGTGAGCGGTTCGGTGGTCCAGGTGTTTGCGAGGCGTGCCGAGTGGACGAGGGTGCGTTGGAGGAAGTGGATGGATTGCCAAGGGAAGGGACCACGTGGGAGAGGGAGGCGAGCGGTGGAGTAGACGACTCGCCAGAGGGCAGGTTCCTGGATGATCGCACGGAAAAGTTTGGAGACCTGGTCATGGCATTGTCGAATGAGAAAGCGAGACTCAAGTACCGCACACAGAGAGACAGAGAGACAGAGAGATCGAGCGTACCGCTTGTAGACGGATCAGATCTTGAGGGCCAACAAAGCGGAGGATGTGGTATATCGTCTCTGCTGGGAGGGTGGTGCAGCCCTGGGGTGTGGTGGGATGCACCTCGGTTAGCTGAGATCCGAGCTGCACAGGGTCAGCGTTATCGCGCGCCATCGAGTCTCATGCAAGTGCAAGAAAGAAACAGCGGCCGAATGACCGTCGTTGGTAATGCGGCAGAGTCGTTACTTAAGGGGTTATCTGCCTCGAAACGGAAATGATATACTTATGTCCTATAGCTGTGCGTGGTGGAACAGAAAACCCGGCATTCACCAGGGATCATGTAGCAGATAATCTGGCGTATATCAATTTCTGCTGGGACAAACCCGGCTCGCAATTCCATGTTTCAGGACGTCGATATTGTCATGCTTGAAGCGTCAACTTGAGCTTTGGTGTCTCCCTTGTCCGACACAAATCAAAGACTTGGTCCGAACACGGACAATACTACAAAATAAGGCCAGCAAGAAAAAGGTTTCGCATTTAACAAGGAGTGTGTGCGGTGGTGGTTGTCTATACAGTAACAGCGCAGTTTAAGCCGTAGTGCTATAAGCATCAAGGTCTCCCAAACAAGTGACAACTTCCTGATGAATTGTCCTCTGATTCCCTAGTCCCCGAGTCCGGTCACCAACCCTATAGATAGACCACAACCGAAAGTAGATGAAGTACAAACAATGTCCGTCTTGCGACAAAAAATGAGACCCTTTGGAACGAAGGTGATTGAAATAACAGCCAGATCGTGGCTGGGAAACGAAGAGGGATGCATGCTGGTACATTTGCAGGCGAGAGTGATGATGTGATGAGACGTGACGAGGACAATAGTCGATAAGGGGAAGGGGCATTGCGAACGACGAGAGGATAGTTCTGCTAGAGAGGCATTGCTCAGTTTACGAGCTTTGAACAATCAAGGAAGGATGCTTACAATGTGGTTGTTCATACAATGACACACTGGTTGGTGCAGCTCGAATAATTATTGCTCTCGTTAACTGGGATTTGCGATACGTCCGAGTCTGATGCAGTGAAGACATTGGACGACGCGAAAGTGAAGGTGGAGAAGAAGTCCATTGTTGTGTATAATGGAGGGATGTATCGCAGAGAAGTCGCAAGAGCTCTTTAGAGGCGAGGACGAATGCTGTCTTGGTTATGGAGGTAGGCCATTTCATCACCCCCGTATATATACGCTCACTCGGACCTCGGTGGCTGTCAGAAAAGACAATTGACAGGAAATGAAGCTCACAATTAAACGCGTTCCGTCTCATGGTTGCATCAAGGCGGATATACCGGCGGGCGGAACCAGTCGAGTGGCTTTGCTTATTGTGTAGGTTGGTCTTTGCCGAAATTCTGGCTTCTTGCCGTCTCGACGAAGAC
>JBBPQU010001023.1:0-12055 GCA_038092655.1 Boletus sensibilis
ATTTGCTTCTCTCGTGTATTACTTCCTCAGCTTGCACCAGGGCGTCTTCCCATTCTTTAACGTCGGTAGAGTCAATTAACTTATCGTCTTTGTTTTCAATGTGATCTACCAAATCTTGGTGAACACCGTGACAGATTTGGTTGACAATAGTTCTACCATTGATCCTGACATTGAAGTCAGCTTCTAAAGTCAACTGGTGGAGTTTGGTGAAGTAGTCTTCCACCGTATCTTTGCCTTGCTTAAGGGCGAATAGCTTTGCTTCGGCCTGTCGCTTAAGGCCAGTAGGTTGGAACTGTTTCTTGATACTTGTTTCAAAGGTGACAAAGGACCAAGTCCTGTTGATTCCTTGTTGGATAGCAAGGTCAGCAAAACATCTTGCAGTGTTCTTGCCTTGCATGTATGAGATAACAATGAGTATTTTTTGGCTATCTGAGGGTTCCTCCTTGAAGCCTCTAAGAAAAACGGTGATAGATCACCACCAGGTGACGAATCCATCCTTGTTGCCATCATACTGAGATGGCTTTGCAGCAAGCAACTTGCCTAAACGGGGTCAAGCGAATCCATGTGCAGTGGGGTGAGGACTTCCAATTGACGAGGGATAAGAAGGTACCTGAGGGAGCGGCCTCGAAGGTACAGGGGGAACAATTGTTGTGGGGAAAGAAAAGGCAGGTGGAGGTCCTGCATTGAGAGGGTCATATGAGAATCTTGTCCTCCAGTCATTATATCGTCAGTTAAAGTCAGAGATGGGAGAGCGAGGGGCGACTGGATTAAAGGTGGTCGGCATATAGGTGATAGGGGAGATGCAAGGGACAGGAGCAGGGAGGGGCATGGCAGGAATGGAAGGCGGCAGAGGGGTCATTGCAATGTCCTCCAAAGCAGTGCTCATTTCTGCAAAGCTCCCCTCCTGGAGAGCTCGGGAGGTAGGACGGGATAGTGGGTAAGGTCTAGACATATCGAGGGTTTCTCCTCAATGAGTGATGGGGGCGGAGATATGGAAGAGGGCCTTGTTGGTAGTCTACTCGAGTTCGAGAGTAGTCATACCAGTAGACTATTCGTCTACGACGAAGAGGAGGGTGAGGAGTGATGGATGCTATCTTGTTTGTTGGAGGTAGTCTCGGAGGAAGTCTCCGAGGGAGATACAGATAAGTTCTCTGGGCCCAGCCAGAACCAGCCAAACATGGCGATAAAGACGATGAAGTCGTGCGAGGGTGTCCATGATTGCGAAATGTGTAGTCCGAGTACACTGGTTAGGGATCATGACTCCCCAGTGCTCAAGACTGAAGGTGGGAGTGGGATGTCTTCAAAATTCTCCAGTGGCAAACGAGGGGGGAGGAACTGGAATTGCCTGGCTACGGCAAGAGGGAATACTACCCTCATTAGTCATGACGTTTACGGGTGATCACGAGAACCCGCCTTCACTAGCGTAGAAGGGTATGGATTGCTAGGCGCTCAGTAGACGACGGGGGCTAATGCACTATGCCCGACAGTAATGTTATCCTTATTTATAACACCGGACGAGCGTATATGCAGCAATTTGCTCAGTTGCTTTCCGATAACCTTATGCAGGTCTGCAGATTTCCCTTAAGTCTGGGATCCAACTATGGTGCGCTTTGTGAAGAGTGATACACACAGAAGGTGGAAGGAAAATGAGTTTTAATGATGAGCGGGGCGGAGGAGACAATGGCGCAACAAAGTGTGCGTCCGAAGGCGAAGCTGATAAGGGTAACGACGAAAGGAAGGAGTCGGGGACCAAAAAGGTCGGTGATGAAAGGGTAGCTTTGGAATTATGAAAGGACAAAGAAACCACAAGGTACTTAGAGTCACAAGTGCGATATTCCAAGCAAAGAAGTGGAATTCCAAAGCTAAAGAAAATACATGGCAATGTAACTACTTATATACTACAAGATACTTTAGGGCAGGTATAGAACATAGAAGGTTATAGAATGTTTGAGAAGGTTCTTGATAAGATTAGATCAAGAGATAAGATAATGCGAAAATGATAAAAATGAAAAATGATGAGAAGAAATCATTTCATAAATAGCATCAGCAGACTGGTTCCCACTGTGTGTCTCTGGCAGGACGCTACTACTGTGTCAGTTGACCTCCTCACTGAAAGCTTCCTCAACAACTGCAAGGGACATAGCATTACTAAATGGGATCAGGCACATGCTAAAAATACATCCAGCTCTACTCACTAGACATGGACTTTGAGATGGCCAATGATAATGTCTCGGTCTGCTTTGCACTGTGTTCTGGAAGAGCGGTTTCATGTGCTACAATCAATTAATTATTGGATCTGATTACTTACCTTGGTAGCACCATTAGTTGTGTGGGCATAGCCTAGCAAAGCATCTTCATTTATGATATTTCCACACATGATGAGTGCAACTTGGAAGCCATGCTTTGCAGCGGCAGTATCAGCCTGGAGGATTATGAATAAACATCCAATATAACAAAGGACATAACCTACGACATGGCAGAGCTTGCGGCAAATAGCATTGAAGGTATGGTTGTGTTGTGACACTGTGTACTCATGAGACTTTGTCAATTCCACCAGTTTGAACGTCTCCAGGAGGTCTCTCCAATTTTTATTTTTATCATCCATGAAGCGCTTGTAGCAGTGACTAATGAGGGTAGGCGTGGCTTGGGTAGGCTTAATCAGTCCACAAATACTTATTGGGACAAAAACACATACCAGGACCTGGCACTGGAGCACCGAGGCGAGAGCGTTCTGTACAAAGTGAAGGTTCTCCTGGAATGGTGGAGGGAGGCCGTGAGGGAGGTGCCAAGGGTGTGCAAGGCCTGGCAGGCAGTGGGACAGAAATAAGTGCTGAATATCCAGGTCCATCTGCGGGCAGTGCTTCCATAAGCACTGAGTTTGACTCTCCAACTCCATGAGCAACAGAGCCTGCACGTGAGGATGGACCAATGGAGGATTGACAAGAGAGAACATGAGGGGAAGGGGAAGGATGCTAAGGGACAGTATGAGATGCCTCCAAATCTGGTGCTCCATGGGTAAGAGAGCCTGCATGCGAGGAGGGGCCAACAGAGGGTTGATGGGGGAGCACGTGAGGACAAGGGAAAGGATCCCGAGGGACGAAATGGGGCATGTCTGAGTTTGGCATTCCATGGGCGATAGAACCTGCGCATGAGGGGGAAACAATAGAGTGTTGATATGTGAGGTTGTAAGGATGAGGGGAGGGATCCCAAGATGAGGGATGTGCAGATGCCCTGCCAGGCAGAATAGCTGGCAAAGCTTGTCCAACAGCCTGACTGTGAAGTGAAAACTCAGGAACATGGCTCTCCGACGGTGACTGCATTTGGGCATGTCGTGCATTAGCGCAGTGAACTGCTCCACTGGCACAAGGAGTCGCTCCAACTCATGGACAAAGTCTAGTGGGGGTCTGGATAACTGGGCTGGGACTGTGATGTCCCCCACCAATCTACTCCAGCTGGTAATTTTCTTTATTCATATCTGTGTAGATGTCAGTACAATTGTCATCTTAAAACATTCGTGCACCCACTTTCAAATGTTTGACCGGATGGACGAAGTGCAGGAGGTTCAATGAGAAACAGCAGATGTTGCAGGATAGAGTGAGAAGGTTCTAGACAGTGTGAACAACATCAAGATGTGCTTATTTGTAGCCAGACTTGAAGCTTGCTAAGGCCATGACGACCATTCCACTGTAGGAGTGGTTTGGCTGGCACTGATGGACGCAGCATGGAAGGCCAGAGAGCAAATTGAGAAGAGTTGTAAACTGTTACTTGCTTGGATTGAAGGAGGATGGATATGAGGATCACGCCAAAGACATTTCAAGTCATGTTGAACACGACGAGAGGCTCACCAAGAGGTCCATTTTGTAGCAGTAGTCTTGCAACAAGGCCTGCGCATTTCTGTAGAATCTGGTCACCAGACTGGAGGGTACTGTTGAAAAGTCAAGTGGTATGTAGATCAGAGTTGTAATCTATGTCTGTCATATCCCAGAAATCCTCCAAGTCCAACCCTGGTCCTCCGGACCAACTCTGCATCTGTACATACAAACTCCGGTGCATTCTCACTAGAGATGCAACTCCTGACCCTCAGACCTTGTCTATGATCAATATGTTATCTTACGTTCCATCTCCATCCCCGTATATACTAGTCTCGCTCTTTGTTTCCCTCCGTACCTGTGCTCCACTTAGGAGCACAGCTCCAGCTTTACTCTACCTCTGATACTTTACTTACAAACCAGCTCCACTCCATTACTAATCTCCTACGACTCCATAGTATATAAACCTCCATTACTCCTGTACTTTCTCCTCAGTTCGAATATCGATTTAGATAAACTCCAAACCCTCTGTCTGAGTCTCGAAGACTCTCCTCTGAACCTCCGTTCGACTTGACGTCTAGTACACCTTAAGTCTCACTCCAACCCTTAGTAATTTCCACGACAAACAGGACTCCTGACAAGGGCGCACCACATACGGTGAAGCCAAGTCCCGTCTGCCCAAGATAACTCCGGAGTTTTCCGGAGTTCCCCTCGGAGTTTGCCTAGTCTTAACAGTATATTCGAACTCCCGCTTGTCACGAGTCTAACATGGCTACACATACTACCAGATCACAAACCCACGCCCTAGGTGCAAACCCTCCACCATCACCCTGATACAACCCACTAAGCATCTTCGGAAGCAGTCACCGAGGCCCTGAACTCGTCGACCAATTCTGCGGATTCTCCGCATGCCATACACCCTCTGCCTCTCAGGCGCGCCCCCCTCCAGAGTCTCCGACTCCTGGAGCACGAATCGTTGAGCTCGACCTTGACGAAAACAAGATCAAATCTTCCTCCCTGTCCAGTCAGCACTCAAGTCAAAGAGCACATGACCTTCACATCCCCGAGGATGGCGATGCTCCAGGTGACCCAGACCCCGGAGATGACCCGTTTGACAATGACCCATACATTCCTGGTGATGATGACAACCTGAACGACTCCGACAACAAGCACGTTCCGCGAGACACCCTCACTCTACTTGCAAGTGCCATCCAAGGCCTTGCCCGCTCCACTCATCATCCCACCTCCAACTCTATCCCCCGCACTAAAGTCTGAGAACCGGATCAGTTTGATGGGACCGAACCCTGCAAACTCCAAGTTTTCCTAGTGCAATGTGAACTTAACTTCCAAGACCGCCCTAAGGCATTTAGCACCGACCATGCCAAAGTCACGTTCGCACAGTCATACCTCAAGGGTATGGCTCTGGAATGGTTCGAACCAGACCTCCTCCAGATGGAAGACCCCGTACTCCGTCCTTACTGGATGGACAATTATAAGGAGTTCGTTCTTGAGCTTCAAACCAATTTCAGTCCGCACGATCCCATTGGAGACGCGGAGCACCAACTCGACCACCTGTCCATGAAGGATACTCAACACATCAATAAGTATGTGGTCGAATTCAACAGGATTGCTTCGCAAGTCCGTGATTACAGAGAAGGTGCCCTCCGGCACCATTTCTACAACAGTCTGCCGGACCGCATCAAAGACGAGATCTCTTGCGTCAGCAAGCCCACAACCCTCTCCGAACTCCGAGTTCTTTCTCAGGCGATCAACGCGCGCTACTGGGAGCACAAGTCCGAGATCAGCCATCAGACAAAGAACACCAACCAATCCTCCACACCTAAACCTGACAAATCCTCCTCTCCTGCGCCTTCCGCTCCTTGCCCCTTCAATGGCGGCTCTAAGGATTCTAAAGAGTTAAAAGGCAAAGGAACTTCCACCTCTGCAGCTCTGAAACCAGACTTGTCATCAAAATTAGGAAAAGATGGCAAGCTCACCTCAGAAGAGCGTAAACGTCGCTTCGACAACAAGCTCTGCATGTTCTGTGGTCTCGCTGGCCACATGGCTAAGGATTGCTTCAAGTCCACGTCCCGGGCAGCCAAGGGCCGTGCAGCGACCACAACTCCGGAAACTAAACTGGAGGTCTCCACCTCAGAGGCAAAAAAATAGTCCGTGACCTCCGTAGCTCCACATGGACTGGAGGTTGCATTGAACCCACCCATGCACATAAGGAGATCCATCTCAACACGTCCACTCTTTCTGATCCTAAGTCACTTATGCCTTCCGTTTCCTTAGCATCCTATCCAATCCCTCCGTTTCCCGCGCTTGTAGACTCCGGATCCTCCGACTGTTTCATCGATAATAACTTTGTTAATAAACACAAACTTTCCACTTATTCCGTACCCCTGCTCCAACTCCACCTCTTCGATGGAACATCCAACAGCACCATTACCTGAGCCATCAACCTCTCCATCCGCTTCGCAACTGGTGACATCACTCCGACGACGTTCTATGTCACTCTGCTGGACTGCTCCTGTTCCCTTGTTCTAGGACACAACTGGCTCACCCCACACAATCCATTGATTGACTGGGTAATGAGCAGTATCTCATTCCGTGCATCTAAACAGAGTGTGCCAGCACCCCCGAGCTCTCCTCCAAAGCCTCTGGAATCACTTCTGCCGGCTGAACCCACCCCCAATCCACCGCGTTTCTCTGATCGCAAGGCTCTGCCCATTGCACTCGTCAGTGCACCAGCTTTCGCATTGGCCTGTCGCCTTGAGGGCTCTGTCCAGTTTAGCCTGCAACTCCGTTCCCAGGAGAGTGATCTCCGCTCCGCCTCCCTCACTCCTCCGGAACAGGTCGACCTCTCCACTATTCCTCCAGAATATCACAACTTCTCTGACGTGTTCAGCAAGAGCAAAGCATCCACACTTGCTTCATATTGTGAGCATGATCTGAAGATCTACCTCGAGGAAGGAGCATCCCCTCCGTTGGGTACCACCTACTCCCTTTCCCCTTCCGAACTCGGCTCACTCCGCATGTTTCTTGATGAGCACCTAGCAATGGGGTTCATCCATCCCGCCTCCTCCGCTCACGCTGCTCTGGTCCTCTTTGTCCACAAGAAGGATGGTTCCCTCCATCTTTGCGTCAACTTCCAAGGACTCAACAAGATCACGAAGAAAGACCACTACCCACTTCCCCGCATCTCTGACCTTCTGGACGCTCCGAGCCGCGCTAAGATATATACCAAAATCGACCTCTGGCACACATATCATCTAGTCCGCATTGCCAAGGGAGACGAATGGAAAACGTCCTTCCGAACACGCTATGGCTCCTATGAGTGGCTAGTCATGCCATTCGGTCTCACTAATGCCCTTGTGGCATTCCAGCGGTTTGTTAATACCGTCTTCGCAGATCTTTTAGATGTTTGCGTCATAGTCTACTTGGATAACATCCTTATCTACTCCGAAGACTCTGCAAGCACGGACTCTACACTAAGCCCGAAAAATGCGAATGGTCCATTGACACTACCGAGTATCTAGGCTACATCATCTCTCCCTCTGGTCTCTCTATGTCTCCAGACAAAGTCCAGACCGCGAAAGAATGGCCAGAACCTCGGAAGGTCAAGGACATCCAATCCTTCCTCGGATTCACAAATTTCTACCGTCGCTTTATATTGAATTACTCCAATATCGTCATTCCTTTGACTTGCCTCACTCACAAAGGCATTCCGTGGGACTTTTCAGACGCCTGTTGCTCCGCCTTCCGCAACCTGAAGGAAGCCTTCACCACCGCCCCTATCCTTACCCATTGGGCTCCAGACACTCCGCTGATTATAGAAACCGATGCCTCTAACTATGCTATCACTGGGATTCTTTCCATCCATTGCCTGGATGAGGAACTCCGGCCAGTCACCTTCTACTCGCGGATGCTTTCCGCTCCGGAACTCAACTATGACACCCATGACAAGGAACTCCTCGCCATCCACGAGTCCTTCCGGACTTGGCGTCACTATCTCGAAGGCTCCGGCACTCCCATTGACGTCATCACGGACTACAAAAACCTCAAGTATTTCGCAACCACTAAACTCCTGACCTACTGGCAAGCCCAGTGGTCGGAATTCCTCTCCCAATTCAACATGATCATTCGTTTCCATCCCGGTCGCCTTGGCATGAAGCCCGATGCCCTCACTAGACGCTGGGACATCTATCCCAAAGAGGGGGATAAGGACTACGCTCGCGTCAACCCTCATAACTTCCGACCAGTATTCACTCAGGAGTAACTCACTTCGTCCCTCTGAGCCACTTACCTCGCAGCTCCGGTACTCCGAGCTAGCACCCTGTTCGATGTGGAACAACTCCACAATGACATCCTTTCCACGCTTCCCTCAGATCCTCTAGCCGAACTCCACATGTCCGATCCCTCCGACTCTCGTTGGTCAGTCAATGACGACGGATTCCTCTGTCTCGACAAACGCATCTATGTTCCCGATGCAAACGACCTTCAACTCCGAGTACTCTGCTACAAACATGATCACCTGCTCTCCGGACATTTCGGTCAGAACTGGATACTGGAACTCATTCGCCGCAAATACACCTGGCCAGGAATCAGGACATTTGTCAAGGAATATGTTTCCTCC
Source organism: Boletus sensibilis (assembly GCA_038092655.1). Classification (NCBI taxonomy): domain Eukaryota; kingdom Fungi; phylum Basidiomycota; class Agaricomycetes; order Boletales; family Boletaceae; genus Boletus; species Boletus sensibilis. The sequence continues at coordinate 8,449 of JBBPQU010001023.1, forward strand.
TGTACATCCTGTGCCCGTGCGAAGGTTCCAAGACACCGGCCTTATGGATTATTGAAGCAACTCCCCATTCCCAAGAAGCCATGGACTTCATCGAACAGCTCCCTGCTTCCTCCGGTTACACTGCTATTCTCATCGTCGTGGATCGCCTCTCCAAGCAATGTGTATTCATCCCGACACACGACACCATCACATCTCTGGAGCTCGCAAAGCTCTTCCTACTTCACATCTTTTCTAAGCATGGAGTCCCCTCCCATATCACCTCCGATAGAGGTTCGGAGTTCGTGTCCCATTTTTTCCACTCACTCAGGAAAGCCCTAGATATCCGCCTCCACTTCACCTCCGATTATCATCCCGAAGGAGATGGTCAGACAGAACGGATGAACCAAACCCTCGAGCAGTACCTCCGAGTTTATTGTAATTACCAGCAAGACAACTGGTCTGAACTCCTGCCCCTAGCGGAGTTCGCTTACAACAATGCTCCAAGCATGACTACTGGAGTCTCCCCATTCTTCACCAATAAAGGTTATCATCCTAATGTCACAGTCCATCCTGAGCGCGACCTCACCTCTGCAAAGGCACGAGAATACTCTGTAGACCTCGATTCCCTCCATCAATTCCTCCGTGAAGAAATGGCCCATGCCCAAGAGCGATACCAAGAACCTGTGGATGCTAGACAAACTCCGGCACTGGACTTCAAGATCGGTGACCAAGTCTTCATCAAAGCAAAGTACTTCCGCTCTACCAGGCCCTCTAAGAAACTCTCCAAGAAGAACTTAGGGCCTTATACTATCATCGCTCAGGCTGGCAGCCTCTCCTTTACCCTCCGACTCCCAGACTCTATAAAGTCCATTCACCCGGTTTTCCACGTTTCACAGTTGGAACCTTCCGTCCCAAATACCATCCCGAACCGCACTCAACCTCTGCCACCTCTGGTCGAAGTAGATGGTGAACCGGAGTTTGAGATCGCAGAGATCCTCGACTCCAAGATAGACTGTCGACGCCGGAAATGCAAGCTCCTTTACCTGGTGCGATGGTCTGGATATGAAGGGACCGACAATGAAATGTCTTGGCTACTCGCCACAGAGCTCGGTCACGCCTCTGAGCTTGTTCATGATTATCACCTCAGATATCCGGATAAGCCCGGACCTGACTCTGCTTGACCAACTCCAAACCAAATCACAATTACAAACTATACTACAACAGAGGTGACGGGCATGACTACCTACATCTCCTTGTCCTCACTACCCTCCTCGCTGCCCTTTCTGTCCTCCACCCCATCTTCCTCTTCCGCTCCAGAACTTTTCACCACCTCCCCGTCCTCCGTTATCTCCCCGTGCTCCACTGCCTCCACCCACACCTCCGTCACCTCCGTTACCTCGATCTCCGCCTCCTTGTACTCTTCTTCGGTGTCTTTCCTCGACCCGAAAACCTCCACTGCCTTCAGCTCCACCAACCTTCCCAGCAGCCAGTTCTGGTTGTCGAGCCGGAGACAAAGGCCCCGGATTAACCCGCAGAGCTCCTTGGAGAGCTCCGCAGACATCCCGAAGGCCTCTGTGCTAGTTGCGCTCCCCACGTGCGACTCCACTGCCTTCGATCTGCTCGCCTTCGACCCTTCCGCTCCGGTCTCCGTCCATGCTCGCTTCTTTTTTTCCTGCGGCAACTCCACCTCCGACCTCTTCCTCCTCCGTCGCTCCAGCTTTTTCGCCCCCGGCCGTACACACTTACTTTTGGCCTTGATACAAGCCACGTACGAGGTGGACTTGCCAGGCCCGAGCTCACACTTGAACCCGTGCTCCATGCATTGCTTGCACTCCAGGAGCTCCAGCTCCTTTGCCTTCTCCTTGCCCTTGGCAGCGCTCTGCTCTGCCCAGACTTGCTTGGCCTACAAAGGTTAGCATGCGGTATCTAGAAGCTAGTCGCACTTACCCGTTGTTTCACCGCCGCCTCGGCCTTCCTGCGTGCTGCCGTCTCTTCCTCCGCCTTGTGCTTCACCTCCGCTTCCACCTTCTTCCGCACCTCTTCCTCCTCCACCTTCTTTCGTTCCTCTTCTGCCCGCTGCTCCTTGACCCGTCGCCACCGCTCGGTGAACTTGGCGGTGCAAACATCGTCATCATCATCAGTGCACTCCATCAAATGTTTGTTGGACCAGTTTTTGATGTCTTCGATTCTGGACATGGTGGTTTAGGATGAAGGACATCGGATACAACATTGGACTTTATACACCTCCGTGCGGTGTCCACAGTTTTCAGATTCCGACATTATCACTCTGCATTGTTCCTCACATAGGCCTTCAGGGGTTCAGGCCTAAGAGGGGAATACTGTCATATCCCAGAAATCCTCCAAGTCCAACCCTGGTCCTCCAGACCAACTCCACATCTGTACATACGAACTCCGGTGCATTCTCACTAGAGATGCAACTCCTGACCCTCAGACCTTGTCTATGATCAATATGTTATCTTACGTTCCATCTCCATCCCCGTATATACTAGTCTCACTCTTTGTTTCCCTCCGTACCTGTGCTTCACTTAGGAGCACAGCTCCGGCTTTACTCTACCTCTGATACTTTACTTACAAATCAGCTCCACTCCATTACTAATCTCCTATGACTCCATAGTATATAAACCTCCATTACTCCTGTACTTTCTCCTCAGTTCGAATATCGATTTAGATAAACTCCAAACCCTCTGTCTGAGTCTCGAAGACTCTCCTCTGAACCTCCGCTCGACTTGACGTCTAGTACACCTTAAGTCTCACTCCAACCCTTAGTAATTTCCACGACAAACAGGACTCCTGACAAGGGCGCACCACATACGGTGAAGCCAAGTCCCGTCTGCCCAAGATAACTCCGGAGTTTTCCGGAGTTCCCCTCAGAGTTTGCCTGGTCTTAACAATGTCTCTGTCACTCAAACCTTCAACTGGCAGCCTGTGGCATACTCTGCAGCTAAGGAAAAACATCAAATGACTTTAGAAGCAGTGCGTAGATCACCCAACACAATATGCTAACAAAAGTGATCATTCCTGATTGGTTATATGCATTTAGGCATCCTCTGACTTGCTGAACACAGCGCAATACAGTGAAGTGTCCATCCAATCACATACCCATGTCAATGGCTTGAAAGGCCGCCCCAAAAAGCCTCTGATGATAGTATGTATAGCTGGTAGCCAATTGGGTGACGAAAAATGGTCCTGCTAAAAGGACATATGCACAATGTCTGCATCATTTTCTCGTTATAAAGAGGTCTGGAGAGTCATGTCGGGATATCATGTTGGGACGTTGCATGCGCCTAGAGAATGGTGCTTTCAGGCAGCAGGCTCGGAGATTTCATGCAAGAGAGGCTCAGGGTGTTGCCGACAATTTCATGCAGAATGCTGCTAAATATTTGGAACATTGGGAGGCTCTTTCAAAGACCATTGGTATGTATATAATGAGGAGGCACCATGACATGGCAAAGTGCCTTTTACAGTGGCAAGCGTATCTCATCAATTCATGGTACAAGGAGATCAAGGAGCTACATGCAGGAAGGGGTCCATATGATACGGAGCAATGGCACTTCTTGGATTTACAGTGAAAGAATCAAGCCATATAAGTACCTTCTGAAATTTATCA
>JBBPQU010001024.1:0-12043 GCA_038092655.1 Boletus sensibilis
CGGTCCGTGGCGTCGACTGATTTGTCTTTCTCTTGACGCCCTATTGACATTGGTTTTTAAGGTCCGTGCCGGTGAACGTTGCGACTTTTTCGATATATGAATCTGTCGTTCACATGTTGTCTTGATCTGCATGTCGCAGGTGTGCGCGACGCGGATTGCGAACACTGACGCGCAATGATGGGGAACCTCACTGAGTACTGAACAACGGTCACTGATCCGCAAGCCGCATATCATGCCAGGCGGGTTTGAGATCAATGGAAGGCGTGTGTCACATTCCATTGTTGCGGGTTGCACACTGTACACGACAAGGCGTGGCACGCCATTCCCCTCGCCTACTGTAATTACCATCCCACATATCATATGTTCAATGACAGCACATCAGGAGTACCGTTCTTCTCCCGAAGAATGCAATCACTTGTTAGGACGATTGTGGGCTGTAGCAGAATTGATATCTCCACTGAGAAGAAACGTTTCTCCTTGTAGAAAGTTAGATAGCAGCGGATCAAGTACTTGCTTCGGGGTCTGATGCGCTGTCCGTCCGTGACGAGAAATGCGGAATGCTGGCAGGTTCTGCGTGTCATCGATTCATCCGCTACTGTATGTAAAGGCGCAAAGCAGCGATCTGCACACTGACGTCACCTTGTAAACTTTCAAAGTCATACCCCAATCGATCATTGACACCTCGGATCCAACAGCCCAACAGGAACAAGCTCTCAAGGAATTGAAGAAAAGCATGATCTCTCGTAAGTTCAATGCTTTTGATCGGGTTTCTTAGTGAGGTGGAAATTTCGCAGTAACCTGGTAAGGATTGATGCCCTGACAACTATCCTCGTCCCTGCGAGGTACGTTCATAAACTTTTTTGTGGCAGCGTTCGCCTAACCAGCGATCTTGTGCGTAACTTGGTTACTGCCTGTCTCGAGTGTGTATATACCTTGTCTCGTGCTTGTCGAAATGCACTTTTCTCATCCCCGACGGGCTTCATGATTTTGATAGGGGCACATCGTGACTGCTGGGCTACATGCATACCTACGTCTTATATATGATGATAAGCTATTGATGCGACGATGAGATAGAACACGAAAGAGGAAATGAAAGCGTCGATGGTACGATTGCAGTCTAACGACTCGGGGTTCGGCTGTAGCCAGTAGCTCCAAGTGGACGTTAAGATCGTCGACCGCGTTCGGACGCTGCTGTAATGTCGAGGAGAAAACGTGCTCGAGGTTGTCGGACCGCAAGGGTCACCTGGTACGGGAGTTTGACGTAACGCTGGCAGGATTCGCGTCGAGGAACTGGATGGTCGATACACTGGGACGTTCTGACCCTCGCGGCGATGTGTCGGTCGAATCGAACAACTCCGCGCTGGTCGGTGAGCGCCGTGCTTGCTGTAGGATTCACTCCCCCTATACCAAGGGGATGGGTCATACATGCTACATATTTAGCGAGAGGAGTGGAGTCAGTGCACCGACGGATCGGTCGGTTCATGGATTTGCACGACGATGAGCGTAGTAACATCGGAAATGGAGCTGGGATAGTGGTGCTGCAGTGGCGTGCGGCGCGGCGCCGAGATTACACAGGATGGTCGCCATTGTCCACCCACTTTGCTTTGTTTTTTATAGTGTTTTAACGGGTGCCAGCACGAGCGAGGAACGCGGCAAACGGCGTGCTGAGTTTGTCCAGCCAGAGTCGGCGACAATTCGCAATTTCCCATCTGCGGTGCAACGCCTTTGGCACGCCAGCTATCTTCGCCACTTCCATCTCCCGACGCTTCCTCCCCCCTTCCTCGCCGTCCTGCACGACGCCCAACACCGTCCCCTCATCGTCCCCCGCCTCTTCCTCACCCTCGTTCCCCTCCCTCCCGACACCGACACCTCCCTGTCCAACACTGCCCCCGCTTCGTCCCCATCGAGTCCCGTACACAACCCCGCATCAGTCTTCCCGTATACCTTTTCCTCCTCGATTCCCGCGCCTGACCGTCCACAATCGTCCGACATCCCGCACATACCAGCATGGCTAATGGCCCACCAGGATCGATGTCCCTCCCTCTCTCTGACCCTCAGCCTTCCTCCGACCCATCATGGGAGGGCGACAGGATGTCAGTCCTCCTTTGTCTCTCTCTCCATCTCGTCCCCCAGTTCACCCTTCCATTCCCATTCCAGGTTCAACATCTACATATACGATTACTGCAATAAACGTGGCTTTCGCAAAACCGCTCGCGAGCTGCTCGCAGAAGCTGATATACCACCAGACTCTGCGCCCCCAATCAACGCTAAACAGGGCCTCTTGTTCGAGTCTGTCTCTTCCCTCCGTTTTACCCCATTCGAACTCATCCGTCTCCCTCAGGTGGTGGAGTGTCTTTTGGGTGCTTTTCACCGCCAAAAGCAATGGTGCAGGAACGGAGGACGCTATGGTCTACACCCAGGTACGTCCACCGACTGTCGTCCTACATCTTCTCCCCACCAACCATCCCGTCCCCCTCGCCAGCACCAAATACAACAGGCTAACCTCAGGCAGGGTTCGAGACCGCTCAATCATCAAATCCCTCAGGTCGGCCGTATGATAAATGGTACGCAAAGACCACAAGGCTTGATCCAACACGACGCGCAACTCCCTAACGGCCCCGCTCCATATTCTGCGCTAGGTAACCCAGCTCAGATGCCATTCTCGATGCTCGGCGCTGGCCCTCAACCAAACGGCATCCCTATACCATCGACCGGATCTACCCAGGCAGGTGCAAACCCTGCCCCCCAACAAAACTTTACTGCCCTCATGCCAGGCCAGCGTCCAGGCGCTCCCCAACATCGCGGTCAAAACGGCATCAATCCGTACCAATCTCCAACCATTGCCCATTCCCCACAGAACCCAACCGGTAATGCTGGTCCAAACCCACAGAATCCGATGAATCAGCTCGGTCCGTCGCCCCACATGGGTCACATGGGTCGGGGAGGCATGCTTCCGCCAAATGCAAATATGGGGTCGGTTCCGCCCACACCGCCGTTTTCGCAGCTCGCTAGGTCTCCCAGCCAACCTGGCTCTCCGAGACAAATGATGCAGCCCAGTCCATCCCTGATGGACCGTCAGACGCCCGTCAACTCTCAAGAAAGCATCCTCAATTCCGAACTCAGTCGTCTCCCAACCAACATGCTAACGAGCATCAGGCAGGAGTTGGGCGTCCTCGATAAGGAATTACAGTCGCTTACGTTTGATGAAAAGGTCATTTCGTTTCGTTCGAAGCTTTGGTTCCGCTATTGACGTGAGTCTTTAGAATCGTATGGTCAGCCTGGCTCGGCAGCGAGGTGCGAATTCAGGTATGAGGAAGCCCGGTCCAGGAGGACCGCAAGGACCTGCAGGTCCTTCAAACCTCGTCCCAGGCATGCAACTTCCCGGTCAACGTCCGCCCGGCCAGCCACAGCCACCCCAATTGCCACCTCAGCAGCAAGCGCCCCAGCAACAGCCACAGCCTCAACAACAACAACAGCAACAACAGCAACGTGTGGTGAAGCGCAATAGTACATCGCCAGGAGAAGAAGTACATTTACTGTCTTCTTTCGTGTTCGTTGATCTGATGGCCCAATGTCGTATCATAACAGCATGGACAACTACCTAATAGCGAGAGTTCGCCCCCAGACAGGAAACGCGTACGGCGCTCTTCTGTCAGCATGGATCAAATACCCCCTGTCGGATACCCTCATCAACCGCAGCAGCAAGTACCACAGCAGATGATGAATGGTGGCATGATGCGACCAGGACCTATGCCTGGTGGTCCCATGAATAACTTCCCGCCACACGGTCCCCCGGGAATGGTCAACCCTGGCATGGGCATGCCAATGGGCGCTCAACAAATACCCGGGAGCACGATGAGTCCTGGAATGGGAGGTCCTCGAGCACCAAACATGATGGGGGTCAGTCTGAGTCGAGTCTTTTGTCTTTCTGTATTAAGAATCGCACCATCTAGCAACTGCAGTATCACCAAGGTGTTCACGCGGTCACAAAGGGCCTTGCCATGGCGAGTCTGCCAGGAGGCGGAGCGGGCACTCCTACTCCCGGTGAACCTCCGTTCAACCCGGGTCAAGGACAGCCTCCTTTCCCTGGCCCACAAAACAACCGTTTGGGACGAGACAAACCCATGGGAATGATGCCACCACCTTCACCAGCCGGCGGTCCCCCGAAGGAGCAGCCCAAAGATGTGAATAAACCGCCTGGACCGAATGGCGCTGAGGGTTCACCACGAAACCAACAGCCACCCAACCCAGCAACGGGCGGACAAGGGCCTCCGAATCCAAGCGGCGGTGCGCAAGTCAGCACGGCACCACCAACACCGAGTGCGACGAGCTCGAGCATTACTGCACCTTCACCGTCTGCTGTCGTCAATGGCACGCCGACGATGAACCCAGCGACGCAACCGACGACGTCGCTGCCTGAAGTCCCTGCAAACTTCCTCACCACCGAGTTCATGCAATCCGTGGCCAGCACATTGGACGATTTCGATACGCAAGCGCTTTTTAGGCCCGAGGATACGGGCATCAACTTTGAACAAGATTTCCGCGAGTGGTTTAATCCAGACGATCTAGATATGAAGTAAACGGGGTGTGAGAGAGATGAGACAAAGGAATCGGAAGGATGGATGAGGGTGGGAAAAAAAGGATCCTGGTCAAGATGTATGAGGGGAGAGGACGTCGCAGCACTGATCGATCGTTGCTTTTTGGGATCATCCATCGTCAGTCCTTTTTTTCTCTTCTTCTATTTGCTTGTTTTGCGTGTGCGTGTGCGTGTGTCGTTTTTTCTTCGTATCTTCCGCTTTGCCTTGCTCCATCTATCGTGTCTGAGTTATGATGTACATACGTAGCTTCAACTCCCCTTGGCTTCGTCGTGTGCTTGTTTACTTTTTCTTTCATCAGCTCACCTCTGCGGAATCTTGTTCTTATCCCCCCTGTTTGTTTTTCTTACACTATTTATGGTCAACAAAAGCTGTCTTGCATCCTCGCTGGCAGTGATGGACGATGACATATGCGTCTTGGCAACTACCGGCATCCCTCTCTTAGATAGCGTAGTCTTTGTCGTTTTATGGTGTTGGTGTGCACTTGCTTCTTTGCCTTGTCTTTTTCTCTCTCCTCTTGCCTTATCTCCCCCACCACTTGCTTTCTTTGTGTGTAATGTTTGTTTTGCTTGTTTGGCAGCTCCTCCATCTGCATGTATGAGTAAATACCATATACATTTTTTTTCCATCTTCACTTTCGAATTCAAGATGGACATTTTCTTTGGCAAACATGCTACAGAAACGAACAGGGGGGTCAATAAAGCGACTATAAGTTAACAACTCGTATGGCATCATGTGCGCGTTGTGGCACGAGAGGGCAGGAGGGTGAGCAGCGTATACGTGGGAGGGCAGTCAAACGAAAGCGACAATTCTTTAAAACAGGAGGAGGCGGAATAAAGAAACGAAGAACAAAATAGTGAGGGCGAGAACAAAAAAAAAAAAAAAAAGAGAACGAGAGAACAAAGAACGACCGCAGATCACGACATGCGCGCACTCTGCGGTAGCAGATTCACGTTCACGTTCACGCTCGACACCGTAGGGAGGTTCGAGACGACCGTTCGGAGTTGGCTTTCGGTCATTTTTCGACGGCGTTCGCCGACTTTCCAGATGACGTCTCTGAGTTCTTGGACGACGTCGCCGCTGGGGCCCCAGAGTTCACGTCTGGACGCGGGTGGTGGTGGTGGGGATGCAGCGTCTGGATCGAGATCAGAGTTGAATGGCCATGGGGCGTCAGAGAGTGGGTCGTGGCCCAGCCTCGAGTCACCCCCATCAGTGTCCAAACTGGGACTTTCCCGCTTGGCTTTGGCGAGTCGAATGCGTTCCTCCCTGCTCAGTTTGCTTCGTTCGCGTGTAAACGCGCCTACGCTATCCGACTCTGCCTCGAATATCTGCTCGATCCCAGGCGGGGGAAGGTGCGCTGCCGATGCGGCCGAGAGGAGCTGGGCCGTCATGTCGTCCAGGTCATGGCTGAGATCCGGTTCGAGCTGCGCAGGCTCGCCAGAGGGAGAAGCTACCGTCAGACTCACGTCGTCGTCCCCTGATGGTGGCAGAGGCGATACGTCCTGGACGTGATTCGACTTGACACCCGTAGGGCCGTCCAGATCATCCGCGAGAAGTTCTTCATCCGTTGAGGGCGTTGGTGGCGCAACGAGATGAACGAGCCGTTCGCGACCGCGTTCGCATTCTCGCAGCGCGAGACCGAGCTCGCGGCGGAGACGCTCGTACGCCTGGATCGCTGGGTGTTCTGACGGCTCCCCAAAGGTGCCAGTCCCAACGCCTGCTGCGCCTATACCACTTGGAGCGGCACCGTCACAGGACGAGGACGAGGGATGGGATGAATGTCCGGGAGTATGCATCGTCCGTTCTTCTTTCAGTGACGCGACGCACTGTTCAAGTTGCTCCCGCGCGTCGTCCAGTGCTGAGGAAATCGCGTCCATGTGTGATGCGAACCGGGTGAGATGAGACGGCGTCGGTGCAAACGAGACAATCTGCTCGACCGCTTGTGAGAGTGGGAGCTGAGTCCGCGCCGGCGGTGGAGAGGCAAGCGAACTGGGCGTGTTGAGCCCAGAAGCACTCTCAGAAGCCGTATCGTCCACCTTGAGATGTTGCTCCTCGACTTCGTCCAGTACCTCTGACAGTCGTGACGATGCGTCTACGAGCGTCGATGTCAACAAGCTCATCACAGAGCGTACATCTTCCCAATACACCTCGTCTTCGTCGTCCTCGAAACGCAATGCTAACAGATGCGAGCATGCGAATCGTTTTGATGCCAACGCGTTCTGTAGCGACTGGCGCAGTGATGAAAGCGAGAAGGGATGTCGTGTCGTGTGCATGCTGGTATACTTGGACCCCGGGGACATCGTGGTTCGGCGTTTTGTCGAATTGCCTCGTGTGAGCGACAGGGGGGCACTGCGTTGGGAAAGTTCAAGCGCCCGTAAACCTCCGCTAACACGATTTCGGTAGAGACCCAACGCGGCGGCGCCAAACGAATTCTCCTCTTCATCCTCTACCAAGGATGATTCCGCTGTTACCATCCCTTCTTCTCCTTCTGATACATCTGCGAGTAGCTGCGGAGGCGACGAGAGCGCGCTCCGTGATCGTGTGCGGACTGGAGAAGGTGAGGTGGTCCCTAACAGGGCACTCAGATCGGATCTTCGTTTTTCTCTGCGCTGTGCGAGTTGGAACGCTGGTGGAGTTCCCGCGAGGGCAAGCGAAGCATACGATCCGTTCCATGTCGACCGCTTCTTCATGCGATCCGTCAGAGGAGTAGCGCATGGCGATGAGCCTGGATGTGAGAGCGGTCGATGGGAATCACTGCTAGGTGTAAACGTCGATTTAGTGGGTGATGGTGGTGCATACATCTCGGCGAGCTGTGCTAGCTCGGAGGGCGACGTAATGGCGGAGAGGAGTTGACGGACGTTATCGCATTGTGTTTGAGTCGTCAGAAGAGACGTGGACAGGGAAACTCGAAGCGAGGAAGATGGCGTGAGTGGAGATGCAGGACCGTAGAATATACTGCAGAAAATCAATAACCTAGCGCGGGGGATGAGACTCGAAAAGTACTTTACCTTCGCTCCTCATTCTCCAATATAGTAAAGGTATCATTGATCACAGTGTCCCAAAGTTGACCAGCGGAGATCAAGTGTTGCAAGGCTAGAAAAGACTTGAAATTTTTCATCACGTTGGCAAACCGATTTATAACACAAGGGAAAAATGACTCACAGGTGTCATAACATCGGGTTTAGAGTATATATCCAGTCTGTGAGCGTGCATATAGTACAGTGTGCCAGCAAGCAACAGAAAAGCGAAAAAGTAAAATCGAGCACTGAGAGCGGCAACGACGACAGTGAACGAAAGCGTAAGGGGCCAAACGGGGGTTTCGGGCTCCGGAGGCATGGAAAGCGAGAGATTGTCGGACATCGTACTTTCTGCTGCACTTGGCGTTCTGCTATGACTATTGAAGAGCTTGCCAGGTAATGACGGGGACAAGCCCCGCCTGTGCGATTCAGCCATGGGTGTGGTGGCGAATGCCGGCGACAATAGGGAGGAAGAGATAACCCCATATTTGAACCGTTCCGCGAACGCTTGCGTGCGTAGGGACATGCGGTTTGAGGAAAAGAACGAGCTGAGGGACTGCATTACATTATGGGGACAGCGAAGGCGAAATGGCGGAAGCGGTGTGAAAAAATATATGTGCTGCTGAGTGGATAGTGCTGCTATGGATACGCTTGTGAGTGCTCACCTCAAGTGCGCCAAAAATAAGGAAACATAGTTGTTCCATTCTCTCGGAGTGTTTGGAGATGGATAGATGGCCCGTTAAATAGGGCTGGAGCGAGAAGTCTGCTATACTTCCAGGCATGAGCTCAGAGGCTTCACCGGAGTCTGCAGCATGGGACGGGCGTGTAAGGCGCAAAAAAGGGTGTAATATATAAGAACATGCCTTTAAAATACTCCTCAAGTGGGTGCCCGTCAAATACCGGTTGTGCCATGGGTCTCGAAGCACGAATGTCAGGTAGTGGGGCGCGATCAGGACTAGTGATGCAGTGTACACTGCCTGGTATTCGTGACGTGTCGTGAAGAAAACGAAAGGCGAATGAAACCGGATATTAGCAGCAGGACGGTGAAAGGAGAGAATATGCCTTCGGAAGGCAGAGTTAGCGTCTGGCTGATAGTCCGACTGGCCGTTTGACACTTGGGCCCTCTAAGACGCTCATCACCTTATGTAATACACAAAATCCGGGTCTCCTCGGCCAATCTATCCAGTTCCAGTTCCCCTCGTCTCCCAGGACAAAATGGTCAGAAGCAGGCACTGGCAGGAACCCAAACCAGAAACCGCGGGCGATCCAAACAATACAGCAACGACTCAAGTAAGGTACAGCAGTAAGTTCTTGCGCTCCGTGGGAGTTGGCCACTTCTGAGCACGATTCCTCTAGCCTGACTGTCACTGGTGTCAATGGCAGTGACTGTACCAAATTGATAACAGTTTGATTGTAACCGTCAGTGGCCACGCACGGAATCAAGGAGCAAGTCTGCATGGCCGGAGGTGCCCATGTGTCCGTTAACTCCATCGCGGCTCACACCGCAGCCCAACATGAGTAGGCTACGCCTCGCAGGTGGCGCTTTTTACATCAATGCGCTTGCGGGTTGCAACCCCGCAGTTCTTATCTCAGGTGCACGCCCAAACTCTCCACCATTTCACCCTGAGCGGGTACGGAAGTAGATTGATAGGGGCAAATTCAAACCTAATTGGTACCCGCCTTTCTCGGACCTACACCATTCCTCAAGAAATCAGGGATTCTTGCCAACCGCTTTTGAAGATTGCTGTTTGTGCGTTTCCCCACGAACCACTGACTAGACCAGTGTCACTGGAAATATATTTGTGCAATAGAAAGCGCCTGTGTAGACTCATCGCGAAGGAGCGTTGTGGTGAGCATCGCCCGCTTTTTACATAGCATAACATGCCGATAGAGCGTGGCTGACTTCTTCTGACTCCATGAGCTCACTGAATGCCTCACGGCTCTGCTTTCTTCACATAAGGTTCCGTAGCGGTTGAGCAGAAATATGACTTTCACTGCGGTCCATGGAGCGCTCCAAATATAATAATGCATAAGTAGTCAATGATAGTATAATGTGTGTCTCGCCACTCAAGCGGTTTCCCTGGTCTGTTACTAGACTGCGGTTTCCCCGGCCACTGACACCATCATTCAACCCGGTCTAGATAGCAAGCTCGGACAGATGCTACTAGTACACAATCAACTCGAATCGCTCCAGAACCCCTCCCACACCTGCATCTTTGCGACTCCATCCCACTCCTTGCGTCGGAACACATCCTGTCCCTGAATAATCCTCAGCTCCCTGCCTTTCATCCTCTTGCTTTGTCTTTCAGGCTCACGAACGTCTAGCTCGTCGTCCGTGGAAGGGAGAGATAAAGTGGACGCAGACTCGTGTGTGAGGGTGAGAATGGCATGCGTTCTGGAGAGTGTGTGAGATACTGCATGAACGAGAGGCGGAGATGACTCTGTTGAATAGGTCGGGGACGCGCTACTCTGAGGGGTATGGAAGTGGCCGAGGAGAAGAGCTGAAAAGAGATCTCCAACGCCAGAGAAGTAGCCTGGTATAAGCTCGACACAACCAGCGTAGACGGTAGATAAATGCCCTTCTTCGAGATTATCATTGTCATTGATGGAAGATGCTATGCAGATGAGGTACGATCGATCGTCATGAATGGACCCGTCTCTTGGTTGTATAGGAGGAAGGAGATAAGATGGGAGCGAGGCAGAGAGCTTGGTCAACGGGATGGAAGAGATGACAACGTTGCGAACACAGTATATGTCGTGCAACTTTCGTAGAGCGGCACGCAGTGAAGCAAGATCAGTGAGGGATACTTCGGTGAGCACTCTGACGCGTTGGACATCATCAGTTATTTGGTGGAGCTGTAAATCAAGAAACATACTCGACCTCGAACCAGTTCGGAGTGATGATGGTCGCCAGTGGGAGCATTTGACGGTATACTGATATACAATTTTCTGACACATAAAGTTTTCCGGAGTCACCAAGTACGGCTGAAATTTTGGGCTAGTTCAAGCGGGGAATAATGAAACGCAGACTACCCACGATCAAGGAGGTATATAAGGTTCGGATTGGAAATTTTGAGCTTCTTGACTAGCTCGTGAACTGAGCCCAGTGACTCTGCGTTAGGGATGTACCCTGTAAGAAGACGGTCGGGTACGAGCACGCCGGTTTGCTGCATCGCGTCAAAAATTCGAGCAAGTTCCTCTGCACTCGTTTTTGTGCCTCCAAAGCGACCATAACCTGTAACTTAACGAGGTCAATTCACTGGTATCGACATCGAGCTGCCCAAATGTACTCGCCAGTATGATTGGAAAAGTTAACTGTATTTACGACCTGCGATGGGAGTTAGTGGGATATTATCACATATGTTAGATCACCAAGCACACATTGTACGCTTACATCGACGTCGTAGCCCATGCATTGGAGGGGAAATACCGCTGCCTTTCCACCCACATATCCAAACGCAACATGTGATTGTACGCTCAAGATTCGGTCACTGGAAAGAAGTACTCGGAGCGCCGCTCGTGATAAATCATCTTCTAAACATACCTGCGGGTTGGTGTTGGAGGGTGTGCGGTTTCGTGTTTATCAGGGTCAGCATTCCCAATTGGCTCGATGGTCATGACTGCAAAAGCTCGAGGACCGTCCCGATTCCCGAAGGCTCAATATTCCTAATTAGGAATCAGGAAGCCACGTGGTTTACTCCCCTCTCAGCGCTGTTGAAGTCAAAGTGGTGTTCAAGGCGTGCAGGATAAGTCATGTCAGACGGTACAAGGTGTGTACTTTACTTAACCGTCATCATCTGCGACACAGACACAGTCATAAATGCTCCCACAGGCTCCGTCAAACGTGGTCCGATGCACTTGGTGCCGCAGAGAACAACTTTCGCCAGCTGCTCACTTCGTACAACTCTGGTGATTGGAAACATGTCTCTCTTGCTTCCGACGCCCCGACACCGCCAAAGGGAAGGTCCAGGTTATCGCCCATTCCCGAGTTGACGGACGTCGTCGTCCACCGCAAGACGACAAAGTCTGGCGAGAACGTGTATCGAGTGGTTCTTGACGTACCTGCCACAGATGAATTGGCCCTTCTCGATGCTTGGAAAGCCGTCATCACGACCCCGGAGCTCAGGCAGGAGTGGGACCCTGCAGTTGAGAGCGCCCACCTCATTGAGATGTTTGACCATAGAACAAGAATATCTAAGACGCAATTTACGCTAGGATGGCCAGCCAAGTACGTATTCTGTCTGATTCATCTCCCCACTCGGGCACTTAATCACTCTAAAAAGTCCAAGAGACGCAGTCACGATTTCTAGGCTGCACCAGGATGCTTCGACGATCATAGATGTCACAACTTCCTTACCCCGTTCCGCTGATGAACCAGCATATGTCAGACCTTCTCCCCCTTACGTCAGATCGCATGTTGAACGTATGTCC